>JABASH010004652.1:0-13590 GCA_019776445.1 Tomocerus maximus | reverse complement strand
TTTGTAAAGTAGAGAGCTACCTTTTATTATATTAGAATGCATTTATGAATACATAACACATTCACATATAATTAGCAATCTACCCAATATCAAATTTGGTAATAATTAGTTATATCCATTTTTTGTGTAGGAGAAGGTTGCCACTATCAATCAAAAAATATTGTAATGATACACCAGTATACCAGATAAGGGTATCTGCCATTTTGATAAGATAATATTAATTTACTTTACAATTGATCGATTAATGCCATGACGTGAAACACTTTTATTTGCCCTGATAACCTACAAGAATTATCTTCCTCCAGCCATCATGGTTATTTTTACTCGACAAATATTTGCCATTTGTCTTGTTCAGTTACTAATTCCTACTAATGTATTGTAAAGTGTAATTGAAACTACAGAAATGTTTATTTTGGAATTCTATGTAACATTGGGTTATCCTATAATTCTTATTAATTGCATTTTTCAATGATGTAATAAAAATAGAAAGCTATAGATAGCATTTTCAACTATATGTCTTCGACTTTCATTTCAGTGGCCGATTACTAATTAATATTAATCCTAATCTAACATTATTAGCAGATAACGCTAGTATAAAATTTGTTCGTTTATGATAGTCACTTAATTATGGTATGGGTTTGTGTTAGCCAGGAAAATTTATTTCATTTCTGACATTTATTACTTCCATGGTCCCATTACTGTTGCTAAATCTGAATTAACTGTTCAGTAAGGGATTATTCTAACACTATTTCCCTGCTAATGCGTGACTAATATGATGCAAGACAATAAATAGAATTACAAAAGACTAGGTAATGGTCTTGCTTTGATTTAATAAATGTTTTTCTCAAGCGTATGTGCATGTGTAAATGCGTTTAACCATCTGTACATATGAGATTTGAACATCTTCAGTGAATGCCTATTTCTTTTTTGTTAACTTACATTTAGTATTACTAATGCTTTTGATTTGCTTTCTCTTGAATAAAATTCAGTACGACGACATGTGATTTTCGCGAGTTGCAATTCATGGCATGATTTGTATTGCATTGCATAGTAAAATATTTGATGGAAACAAACAGCTAATCCATCCAGAACCGAACTAGTTAGCACAGCAATGTGCATGATAATGTTATGTTATAACAAAAAATGCCCTAAAATTATCGTTATTTAGCCGAGTATAGGTCAGGATAGGCACATAGGTGCAATAAACCTACACAGATATAGGTTATTATGTTGTTTATAAAGGAGCAAAATGGGACTGGGCATGCTGAAACCCATTTAGCTTCAAATTGATCAATAAATGTGCCCAATTTTCGATAGATAAAAGTTAGTGTTAGCGATTAGAGACCGGAATAAATACAAATTAGGAAATTTATGTACTTAGGTAATTTAATTTAACATGACAAAAAGATTCTAAATGCGAATCACAACTGTTCCAATTCCGATGTATCCTTAATTTCGTACGTCTTGAATTTCTCTGAAATAATCAGATCAGACTAGACCCATGTGCAACAGCAATCGATCAATACAGTAATCATAGATAAATTTTATTTTACATAAAAAATCTGAGAATTCAGTGTCGTACACGAATTCAGTGCTTTTTCAAACTCTGATACCTGTTTGATCCGAAAAGCAATAGAGCAACATCCGACTTATGCAAATATTGCATTTAAAACATTCGACTCTCATTAGAAAATGACAAAATGACTCTCAGCCGTGCCCCAATGTCTAAACAATTAAAATATGCAACCACGTAGCAACAATTAACGGCTCGAAACTGAGTCCGTTAGCCATAATGTTGTAGGAAATAGCTCAGGGGATTTACCGAACGGAACTGGAGTCCGTATCCGTAGCCATGTTACAATACAATGAGACGAAATGGAGCAACAATAATGTTGCTTTCGCATGTCGGTGTGGAGTTAAATAAATGAATGAAAAATGCAAGTAAATCGGAATATATAATCAGACAGGATGTATAATTGCATAGAAGTGCATAACTAGTTGGAATTTTATGAGTTCATTGTAGCGTATATTTTAGTAGAACCGCACCCGAATAATAATTCACAAAGAGTAATAAAAATGGAGGATGTTTCTTTGTTAAAGGAGTTAGTCAAGACTAACATTGGATGATGTATACTTACAAGTACAAGGATAAACACGTTGATAAAGTGAACTCCTTTCGTCTAGTCTTCGTAAGGTAAGCTAATTATCAGAAAGTGTGATGCATTTTTTCGTTGATGCAATTACATGCCCAAAAACCACTAACGAACTCCTAATTCTCCGGATAAAAGAAACTTTTCACATGCAAAATAAAGGAAAATAGGAATGAGCAGTGTCATTAAGCCAATCACTCCACGTACATAAGAAAAGTCATTAGTTAAGTGGAAATTTAAGAAGGTCATTTGAACGAGGAATGGAATTTTAAAATCCCATGCACTTTAATTGTTGCTGTATACATAGCAATCAGTGTAAACCTTCTCCAAGTATATAGCAATGTCAAAAAATGAAATTGATTTTAGTAATTCTCATCAGGATAAGACAACAAGAGTTAGAAATATTTGCTGTGGGCGACTGAGACATCGTTATGCTGACTAAACAATAATGTTTAGGTAGATGCATTGTGTCTAAGATATGACAAGAATAGTTAGGAAAAACTGCAGTTGTGGTCTGATGTGTATGTCGTCTGTAGACACTGCACCTATAACGGTGTGATATCAACATAAGACATACCTCTCAGTGGACGCCTCTGACCGCATTTTGCATTTGGGGAGGAGGGGCTTCACGAGTTAGTTACCCAGAATATCAGCGTTTTGCATGGTTCTTTTTA
This sequence comes from Tomocerus maximus, assembly GCA_019776445.1. NCBI lineage: Eukaryota > Metazoa > Arthropoda > Collembola > Entomobryomorpha > Tomoceridae > Tomocerus > Tomocerus maximus. The sequence goes on along the minus strand of JABASH010004652.1, from coordinate 10,766 downwards.
TTTGGAAAAAAGTGTTGCTAATGCTCATCGTCATCTGTTGTGGGGATAGTCTTGCTCACACGACACAAAATCTGCGATTAGGATGCATGGCAATAAGTAACGAAATGGCGATTCCTGCAGTGATCATATTTGCGTCTTCCTTACAAAAAAGTAAAGGTGTTTTCGCAAGAGAGGACCACAGAGAATGTGCAATAAAGGAACTATATTGGACTGATCTTCAAAAAACCGAGTTGCCTACAAAGAATATAAAACTGAGGCTAGGAGAATTGCATGAATAATGGTAATCGCTCGCTAACCGTAGGTACCAGTCTCTCTTTATTAGTGAATCACCAAGCGATGCCAGGCCAGAAAAGAAACCATACGAAGACTGTGGCATGGCATGACCATAATATGCACCAGCCAAGCCAAGTCAGCAGGGTAGAGTTTTTACTTTTGCCGATCCCCATTTCCTTTGTGATACGGGGCTTATATGTTTGTGTTGTGTGTATGTATATTGCATGCAGGACAACAGGACATAGAAAGAACGTCTATGAATCCAGGTGGAAATCTCTCACCTGTAACCTTCGAATCAACTTGGAATGAAGCAAAGGGTTATAGCATTACTACTACATATGTTCGCTGTACTACTACCCAAATCTACCCTTAGGATGTATTTCAATGTGAGTGACGTTATATTAAGAATATATATTTGGTTACTTGTCGTACATGTATATCATATTTGGATATTTGTATAGAACAGATGATGCATATGTGGGGTATGTACGTGTATAAGAAATAACTGCCACCTTGTACTCCTCTACTGCTAACTACACACATACTACTGCACTGAAGTTATCAAGTTATCATCAGAGCCAATGCATACGTATTCCTTTATTGCCATTACATTAACCTGCTGGCTGGCTTGCATTGCAACGACTTGAGTTTAGTTAGTCAGTTTGGTTGGGCTCTCCCCTAGAGAATACCATTTGCATTTACATAATACCTACCTGTGTAAAGACTTACCTTTACCTTAGCAAAATATCGTTTTTAGTATCATTAAACGTACGTAGACGAGGGCATATTGATATTACGGAGGTAGGTACACATAAGAGCTTTTAAATTTCCAATTCCGTACCTTACCTCATAGGATTCTATACCAATTCAGTTCACCTGAATTAACTCACAAGATAAGTCACAATTCACATCCTAATATTTTGTTTACATCACCATGTCGAGATCTAACTTGTTTTTTTCCCAAGTTTCCTCTAATCCGCCCTTAACTTTACTTCTTATATGATTATCTCAGTGACTAGAGCAAATAGACGAACAGAAAACCTCAATTTCTATAGCTTCTTGGCTTCATGCATGGGAATTATTTTTTGGCCCTTGATAATATTTGCTCATAGCAAAGCCAATTCTATATGGCTGCATAATAAACGTTATTTATATAATTCAGCTGTGGAACAATTTTTGAGAATTTTCTCGTGAAATAATTTAAATTTCACAACTCAAAGCAGTCGGGTAACATTTCAAACTACTTAACCACTGCAGTAGTCATTCAGTAGTGCTCATCTGATCAGTGCAAGTTACTATCTTCAGTGTGTGCTACTAAACAAATGTTAAATTCTTTCGCAGAATTGATACCAACTTATCGTTAGTGCTGAGACTGACAAGATAAAGCAGTCTAGAGATACATATATTACAGAACAAGAGATAATCCCAGTAGTAGCTTCCCTTGGGTGGTGTGAACTGCCACCTGAAAGTGCAATCATTAAGATTAGTGCAGATTAAAAAATCGACAATCGGTGGATATCTACATCTCACCTCGTTTAAATGAAAACTTTCTACTGTTAATTCAGCACTAAACGAACAAAACAGAACCGCGTGTCATTTTTCAAAGAGGACTTTAGTTCAGCTTTTATTTTATTTACTCACCTGCCTACTCAATAAAATCAAAAGGAAGTGGAGCACTAGATACCATAGCACCATAGACACTAGATAGTATATTGAACTTTTATTCGTATTGTATGTATCCCTGATACAAGTGCACATGGTAGTTGGAAGCTACACGCATATTGTACCTTTACAGGAAATGAGAAAAAATAAAACAAACTAGAATACAATCCTATCTAGTTCGAAAACTCTCATCCATGTCATTGTCAATTATTTGTCCCTACACGCTAAAACCGTTTCTCTGCCGAACAACCTTTCAACTCAAGCGGTTTCTTTAAAAAAGATTGAATCGTTCACCTCACTGATGAAAACGAAACCTACATACACTATGACACATACATAGCTATACAAATTATATCCAAACAATGTGACTTACCTGTTTGCAAGCAATTGACATTAACCCCTAATTTTTATGTGAACTTACCTAGAATATCTGTTAAAAAACACTAATTTATTTGTATGCCTCCTATACACACCCATATAATAATTCTATAAGGACGCTCTTATATGAAGAAATGAAAGGATTGAAGGTTTGAGTTGATTTTGACAGTGAGCAAATCGACATAGGAGTATATTATCGACATAGGAGTATATTATAGTGTATAGGAGTACATAGTAGTGTCTGAAGTAAAAGTAAAGTGAGTGTGAATGAATAGAATCCTGATTCTTCCTCAATTTACCCCCGTGTCCTTAAATATCTATGAAATAGTAAGATGCAGATTACTTCCTCCCACGTCCAGTCTCACTGAGTCTCATAGCCATTTCCGTTTATGCCGTGTTAGCATCATTAATAAAATATTCGTGCTCACGCTCTGAGTTCATCACACCAACTATTAGGTACCATTCCCGATAGCCAAGGATTTGTATTAGGTAGTTAGTGCAACTCACAAACATTGTAAATATATCCTATTTGATATATTAGTGAGTTAGTATATATCAAACGAGAATTTCTGGTTAGTTTATTGTCAGCTATGGGAACATTTGCATTGAAATCGTAGCCTATTGCTATGAATTGTACTCTATTGAATTGTTAATGTATTGGTATGTATGTATAGTTTGCAAACGTCCAGAGAGAAGTTAGCTAGTATAAATAAAATTACTACCTGCGTAGGTACAAGGAGTTACTCGACAGAGTACCTCAGCCGTGTATTTATGTACATGAGTTTGGCTAATAATACGTGTTATGGGATTGGGCTGACTCCTATTACTTGTACTATACTCGTGCGTTTTCGTAGTTGTGCTCCTTTAAATGCTCGATCGTTAGTTGAGTCGACTTGAAGTTAGTTTAGTTTAGTTGACTGGCTGTGTCTGGTCTGGCCTGGTCTCCGACTCTGCATGGCATGTGCCTTGTCTAAATTAACTAACGTTGTTACCTGTGTGCCTGTCTGTGCCAGTGACACCAACCAAATACCATTCCTCATCCAGATATTATTGATACGGATTTAGATAGACCGAGCTAATCAAGAGAGCAAGAGGACGAACAAAGTCCCAAGGTGTGACGATTCGGCGACTGTCCTTCTTAGGTGACACTCCATTGGAATTGGACATAAATCAAAGGAACTCACCTTTAGGAATCAAGTCAGTGAGAGCCAGAAAACAATAATAGGTTTGTTCTTCGAATTATAATGCGTCTACTTAAGTGCGACGGAGTGTTATCATAATTGTAATCATAATGTTAATGATATCATAGTGTCTGTAAGTGAGAATATTATATTCCAAGAACAAATTATTGTATATAATAGCTACAGAGCATTGTTTGTACTCACGACTGCATGTAGTCCCATGGGATTTGTCTGAATATTTGTACATGTCTGTATGAATATAATATGGATGTAGGTGTGTATCACTGTTATTAGATGTCTACTAGAGTTATATTATTATTACATACTAGTAGGTACCATTGTATTCACTTTAGTTAAGCTTCTGTTGCTAACTGATTTACTTACTTCCATTCGAAAAGTGTTAATTTAATGTAATCTGTGCCGTGTGTTGTTTCATTTTGAGGAAATAGCTACTAGCCAAACGAAGCCAAACCAAGTCAATTCGACTTTTATTAACCAGTATAGCTCTGTAGTTTGAAGAATCAAGCCAAGTCATGAAAAGCCAGTATATACGTGCGTATTATTGTATAGTTTTATAAAAGACACACACGTCGACATAAGTACAACTTAGTTGGCTGATTTTATATGATATTGTTGCGAATTTATGTGGCAGTTACTATAGATTTCTATTAAAATATAAAAGTATTATTATTAATGTCTTTACGTAGGTATAAAAGGAAAAAGTGGTATAATATAAGCTAATACTAGTGCAGAGTTGGACCTAAATATCTAAATCCAACGGGATTAAAAGTATTACACTGTAATATTGACTGTGACTTTGTCTTGTGTCTGCTTAATGCACTATCATATAAAACATCAGAAAAAACCTTGTGCCTATTACAGAGCAACATTATTCATAAATGTGTAATAAAGTGCAAACAATCAATACTTTTGTGTTCTTGGGCGATAGCTAAAGCTACCCAAGTAAGCCAGCGTCAGCGACTCAACGTGGTTTATTGAATTCACGTTAATATTATCAATGGGAAAGCTGACGTATTCCATCTGACGAACTTGAATTGTATTTTATGCTGTCCTATCCTCGTCAACTTGATCGATTGGCTCTTTTGTTTTCTTTTTTCCTTTAGTCTCACTCCGCTGAAATTGTGGAAGTCAAAGAAAGGAACGGAAAACCCATTGTTTTGTTTATTCCATGTACCCTTGTTTTGTTTGTCTCAATTGCATCACATTTTATTCTTAGGGAAAGCGGATAGATTTTTAATAAGGATAATATGACACATTAATTTCAAATTTTATTTTAATTTAGTTGTAAAAATACTAAATCCGTGTCAATTAACAATTAGACGAGTTTGATGCTGAAAGCTGAACAAAGCAGCCGAACTATAAGCAAAAGTGTTGGACTAAATACCTCACAGAATTAGTAACTGTAAGTTTATGTTCTACATGTACTCCAAACTAAAACCTATAAAAAATAAACTACAAGCAATAAAACATGTAACGAAACGGCAAAGCTTCTACAAATAGAATTCCATTGTTTGTCTATGAATGACGCAATGTAAACATCAACGAATGGTAAAGTACCTTAACAAACAACCGTATATATAAGTTTACAATCATGATAAGGATTTTACATAGAAATGTATGAACTGTAATTGTAATTAGAGTAATGTATGCAATAAGTAGGTAAGTGAAGCTGTAGCCTTCGTTTTAATGTACAGATGACAAATACGCAAATAGTTTGTAAATTGAACTGTATTAGAAACGACAGTAACTCTTTCGCAACTAAACAATGTAAATTAGAATCCCCAACTACCACACCTCGAACAATATTATTATTAAAAACAATTGTACTACAACGAACGAGTGAAAAGCGTGCCAAGATATCATTTCAATTAGCAAGGAGTTCACAGTTTAAATAATTGACACCCTTGCAGTTGAAGATAAATACACAGTGTCCGAAAATGGAACTATATAAAGGACATTATGTAACGAAACGTAGAAAACTGAATTTATTGTGACTTTAATAAAGTGTGCTATTCATTCTATTCAAGTTTTTCTGTATCGATTCGACACAGTGCGAAGTGGGTTAGTTATGAGGAGAGTCTAGAATGGTGTCTGCTATGAAACAGCTTGAAGAGTATGTTATGGCCATGGCAGACCGACCTGATGATACCGAGGGAGATATTTATGAACAATTAAAGATTAAAGAGAGAGATCTGACTCTCGCAGCTCAACTTGGAAAAGCATTATTGGATAAAAATGAAGAACTCTCCAGGCAAAATGAGACAATTACCGAAGACTACACAAAGAAACTTGAGGTTCGTTTTTGCACAATTAATAAATACTTATTTAAAATTAAGCCATGGCTACATCAAGAGACTACATCGTAAGTAGAGGAAATGCAAATGAATTTCAAATCTCTCCATTTGGGCCTCTGATATAATCTTACATCATTGTCATTATGCTCCAAATTATTACTCGATTAGGCATACTCTAGCTTTAAGCATAATGAGATTTTCGTGTGCCTGCTCCTCTCGATGTCGTGTGCTATTAAGGATGTATTATCTCTAATAGTGACTCTCTATTATTTAGTTTGAATTATTTAGTCTCTGTACAGTTACTAGCATTCGCATTTACAATTAGACATAGTAGTGAAACTATTATTTTTACTGTTACATTTTTGGTAGGCTCAAATCCTAATGGACACACACTCCTGTGGTAGACATTGAGTGATTGAATTCCAAAAAGTACCTATAGCATTATAAGTCCTGGCATGTAAGACTCATCATTATGTGTGTGTACGCATTTTAGTAATAGTATCTGCTATGCATCTATGATGGATATTCCTCCCTCAAATCTTCTTCTTACCTGCCCATCCATGTCTAATTTATGGGAAACTATAGAATACGGACGGACTAAGTATATCTGTGTGTAAGTGCTATCCACAAATAAATGTTTTCCTAGTCGAGGGAAGCATTTGCATAGAAATTCTAAGCCCACACCACGCACTCTGTATGAAGCTGGTCATTATTATACGTAGTTAGTTCGTGTCAGGGAAGTCATAATTTCGTCTGACTCAAGTCACAATCTGTTCTAAATAATGGAAACAGGGCTGGCTACTAAAGTTCCATGGCACAGATACTTCCGTATATGGAAATAGCCGAAGGATTTATAGATCGCCAAGTTATGATAAGCAAGTGTGATGGTGGGACGATCTTAAAATACACACAAAAGAGTTTAAATGTTACCTTCATACATTGAAAATAGACGGAAATGACATCCTTCCCGAACTATTTTGACTCTCAATCCGGTTTTTCCACTATTCCTGTTTTGTGAAGAACAAGTTGAGGGAGGAACGGAACAGGGAAAAGGAAAACATGGCACATAGCTCAAGGTGCTTACTGTGTCAGAAGGAGCAAGTCACCTAAATAGCTTCGATTGTTGCAAGTTACGTTTTTGGTGGCTTTAGGACAATGCAGGTAGATCCACCAGGCAGGTATTAACTCCTATTTAGTTTGGCCTAGAAGATGAAAGGACAACTTGAAACAACTTTATGTAAAAGATTCCTTTCCATGAACCTGTCAGGCCTGAAGAGCCCGTCCGTGCCTTGAATTTATTCAGTGCATAATTTTAGGAGGTTAACTGGTTAGTTATTTTCGTTCCCTGTTTATGACATTGGCATTTCTTCAATATATAGATACTTACCTGAGGTTGTTTGTAGAGGCGGGGGATGTTGATTAGACTATTATTGACTATTCAGCATCAGTCAGTATACAAATTATAATGCACTGGAGTAATCTAATGGTCGATTGACTCGGTACATTTACCTAAATAAATATAGTAATGCCTCACCGTGTTTCTATTTGCGCTTTCGGAGTATTATTTGTATTGACTATTTGTGTCCTTATTACCTCGACACTTTTACTTGTCCCTGCAATAAAGACGCTCATCATAGGAAATAAGTTAGGGTCGAATAAACAATACAAGTTGGGTAACAATACCAGTAATAAAATGTGACCAGTTGTAATGAACAAAACTAATTATAGTACACAATAAGTGAATTCATCTCGAATTATATGTAGATATAAATGGGCATCTTAAATGTATATCTACTAGTTTTATATGGGATGATGACAGTATAGGCTAAATTATTTTTGTCAAGTTTCAGTCCTAAGCGGAAGGTATAACTACTTCAGACATTAAGAAATTTCTTGTGATATCCACCTGTGACACTGATTTAAATAACACTTTTGATTAGTTTACTTTCCCAAAGAGTGGACGCTTTGTATATTTCAGCAGACGTTATTATGAATGCCTAATTTCTCTGAATGTAATAAAGAGGAGGGATAAAGAAATTTATGCATTATCCTTTAGGTATTAGACCATGATAAAAATTACCTCACCTGAGGGTTTAAATAACTTTATGTAGTAACATGATGAAGCCAAGCATTTTAATTTATTTGGACGGAGAAATTCGCGTTGAAATAAGAATTTCTTTGTAAAAATCATGCACTCTTAAATTAGAAGAGAAAAAAAATTAAAAAAGGTACATAACCCCATTAGCGTCTAACTAAGATAATTCAATTAGTTTAAGAAACTTTTAGCTGTTATGTTCAGCGGTGGAATTACTCCATTCAGTACATTTAAGGGGTAGAACGCAACTGACTTATAGCTAGTGGTTCAATTGAATTGGACAATGAATGCGAGTTCCAATTTATCTTGCATACAGAGAGAAGCAACCTATTTGGTATTATGTTAGTTAAGTTTTTTAAAAACGAAAGCATGATGCGTACTCGCTTTAGTAGTGAAAGTTGGATCTTTATTGCATCTTGTTTCCTTTTTTTGGCAAATCTTCAAAGATTAGCGTCTTTAAAATAACTTTAGTGCAAATACACATACATATTTAGTGCTTAGTGGTTTTGGAAACATTCGTTATCATAATGGACTGGTGTATGTAAAATGCATGCTCACCTTAGCTAACGTACTTGCAAATTCGATCCAAGTGTTTATTCTATTGTTCTGTAACTACAATATTATGTTGCATGCATTATGCAAAGAAAACCTTCCTAAGAACAATAATTCCTATTATGATAACCATATTGTCACAAAATTTCACGTCTTTGATTTTGCACTTTGGGCTGAGTGAGCACACATAAGGCAAGAATAAACCTTTCCTGCTTATAAAGTTGAAAATCCCCCAGAAGTTAAGTTGTGGTTATGCAAACAATTTGCAATAAAGGTGGGAGAGGAGATAAAAGCGTAGTTTTCGCTATTCTGTGAATGCTATCACTTTCCATTGTTTTCGTGTATTTTGTTAAAGTTAACAAAGACTTAGCACAGATAACCACATTAGCGTGAAAACTATGCGATTTATTAATAATTAAACTGCGTACCTATGCCAGTATGTATGTGGCTAAGTAAATATCTACCTACTTATCTTAACTCTGCTGTATACATCGTTGTTATGTTCATGTAGGCACACTCGTAAAACTCATAATTAGGCATGTACTTTTTGTTACATTGTTACCTATAAGATGCAGACGGATTGCGTAGGTTAATTAATCTATCTGCCTTTTATATGACATCTCACTGAATTCCCTTCTGCTGCTCCTAATGCACAAAACACTAATTAATACCCATATAAAGCGAATTAGGATTTTGCAATTAAAATTTGTTTGCTAAATCATTCCAACAGCTCAGCACATTTGCACCTACGCTTAGAAAACATAATCAATCAGAACACACTTTTACTGCTGCACACGCTTTTATCGCTAATAATCCGCACATCTTGATATGTTCTCATTATATGAAAGTAATGCATGGTTACACGGTTTCTGATCTCGACGATGTTTCTTCACTTGATAAACCATGTTCAATTATTATTATTTATTGCCAAACGTTTTTGTAATTTCTTTTAATTTTACAATCTTTTAACTTTGTTATGAAAACAAAATAGAACGCTATACATGACCACCTAGGGATAGAAATCTTAATCATAAGATAAGATTATGATAAGTTTGAGGAATAATTATATCTCTATTACTATACTATTACAGGTAGCCTCATATTTGATATGACGAAATCAGCAAAAATTAGCACTAAATTAAAATTTGCTGAAATAGCCAATATGTCGCTTTATGGGTATTAATAATAAGGGCTATGCTATTAATTGGCACCAAGGAATTGACTTTATATGATGAAAAGGAATTCCTTAGTTTTGTAAAATATTTGCTAATTAATGCAATTAATCATAGATTTAAAAAGTTAGTACACAATGGAAGAAAACGAATTGAATGCATTGTACTCCAATACAAGTTCAAAAAGTTTAAATTCAATATGTGCGTACTTTACGACTTACTTCCTTGAAATATCAAATTCACAGTTCTTTGTAAGTTGTTTAAACACAATTAATACTAATTCCGCCTTCGATTCTTTTCCAGGTAATGCATTGTTTTGTACTTGTATAATAAGCTTAATATGTACTGTCTTGTAAACAATAAACTGAAGGAAAACGATAACAGCTATTTTATACCAATTATAACTTAACAGTATTTTACTGCAATAAAAGCAATATTGAATATTGTTAATCTAGTGTTTTATAACTTACAGTATTTTACTGCAATAAAGGCAATATTGAATAAAGTTAATCTAGTGTTTTAACAAAATGTATTTTTGGAGTAATTATATTATATTTATGTGGTCAGACAATTATTTTGATTGTTACGGCTCAGATTTCAAATTTGAGCAAAATTGTAAATGGAACTACGTAAGTACTGTCTAACATTTCTGATTACTATCCGTATCATTTTGATTTATTCAACGGCTCTAAAACGTTTACTCTAGGGACTATTTATTCTGAACCACATTCAACATTTATTATACAAACACAGATAGTTCCCACCATCCTTAATACAGATAGAATAATAACCATAAATCATAGATTTAGATAATATAGGTATAGGTATAATAAAAGCTAAATAAGATCTTGGGAATTCTTCAAATATATTGTAGGATTTTCCGAGATGACATTTAATTCCCATTAAATTATTGAACAAAGGTTTTATACAGGATTAAGCAATATGGAACATTTTCTCTAGCATATGTCTTTAACATATTAATAAAATCATGATTGAATAAAAGATTACCCAGTGAACTAATTTGTGTTATATGTCATTGCAATTTTCATTTTACTCGAAATGCAAATTATTTCTGCAGGGTTTTGATCATATAACTCCTGATTTATCCAATCAAAAATATTTTTTTAGTTTGTTAAAT
>JABASH010004651.1:0-13592 GCA_019776445.1 Tomocerus maximus | reverse complement strand
CTATTAGATTAGTCATAATCGCATAATTTACTCACGCTAAAACGCGTTATAATATTCATGATTTCATAAAATATTCATAAAATGCATTGCTGCTGGTCTAAATGAGCGAGTCCGTAAACCATATAATAACCCTAGTTGCTAAGTTAATTTTTAATCATTTTTTGTGATTTACACAACAAAACAAAAAACAATTTGCACGAGGAAGATTTTAGTCCGTTCTGTCGTGACTTTATGAAATCATTTCACAAGAAGATTGTACAACACAATTCGGGAGCGCTTCTCTTTCTCTAGTATATTTCAAGTATATTTCTAGTGATCCAAAATGGAAGATGCTCCAACCTGGTCAACTCTGGATCAAAATGTATTCCCTTACATTCGTATGCGATATGAGTTTGGGCGTCAACCTCAGTTTGCAGAAGATCATCCGCGAATGCATTGTAATATCAAACCGAATCCAAATAACCGAAAAAGAGTTCGCCAAAAGGCAGCTGTCGATAAGAACGTTCAAGCCATTCCTCCTACCAAAAACACTTTAGTAAACCATTTCCCAATTGCTATAGGGGCTTTATATGTCAAAGTAATGTTTATCTAAAATTAATAACCATGATTGAATTGCGCAGATGAACAGTAACCGACCTGCATTCAATAGCTGGAACTATCATCACACTGAAGGAGGATGGGCAAAAGATGTCAATGTCGATGAACCTGAAATCATTGTGCGCGCTCGGAAGAAGTTAGAAAAGGATGAAGCTTTCCAGAATATCATGCCTGTCTTAACAGAAGTAATTTTTGCAAAATTTTTTCATAGAATGAGAATGTATTAAATTAAAAGTAAAATGAAAATGTAATCTTATGTAGATAAAGCTTAATCTATTTATCTTATAAATGTCACCTCTCATGTTAAAATTATTTCATTTTGTCTTCAGAATGTAGAAGAACTGGTGAAGCACAATAATGCAATGCACATGTATGCTGACTACTACCAACGAAAATGGAAATACCCAACTGACAAACGGAGACATCCGTACGCTCACGTCATCTGCGACTTTCTGGATCCGACATCAACGGAACGTGCTGTGAAGCACATTTGTTGGGCTAATGACTACGGTCGAATGGGTGTCGCCTATTCCCCCTACGATTTTGACCCATTACTCCGAAACAAACCCACCGAGGCTTACTTTTTTGAGGTGGAAATCCCAAGTCGTCCTGAAGCTAAAATCATCGCCCCTAGTCCAGTCCAAGAGATGCATTACCACCCTAAGGATCCCCACAGTATCATCGCTGCTTTGTACAATGGAACGGTGTGTGAATAAAATTCTTACATCTTGGCAGGATGTTTTTAATGAAATGCGTATTTTTAGGTTGGAACTTGGGATAATCGAGTTGGTCCATGGCCGCAAATGATTTCAGACTTAGAGATTAGTCACGGGGATGTTTGTTCTACGGCAACTTGGATAAATAGTAAAACGGGCTCCGAATTCTTTTCAGGGGGATTGGATGGGCAGGTACTACCTTTGTAATTACTAAACTAGACACTATAATTACACTTATTTTAAAAATTGTTACAACTTTTGCTAGGTTATTTGGTGGGATGAACGTTATTGCGACAAGCGGCTTGATGAAACTTGGTTGGATCCAGAGAAGGGTAATTGTCGACCAGATCATGCTGTTCCTTGCACAGTTTTGGAGTACGACCACACATTGCCGACTAAATTTGTTGCTGGATGTGATGGAGGTTAGAAATCATAACCCTTACTAAGTTATTATTCATATTTTGATTTTATGAAGCCAAAAATTATTCCGACAGGACAAGTTATGCTTATGATGAAGAAGGGAAAATCCGCGAATGAGAGGCTCATTCATTGCTTCAAAGGACACAGAGGTAGAGTTAGGGCTTTGCACCGAAATCCAATTCTAATAAAAAATATGCTCTCGGTTGGTCAGGATTGTTTAAGAATATTCACAGAAGATTGCCGAGAGTCATCTATAATGTGGACTGCTCCGCAAGTAATTAAAATTGGGTTAAGAGATTAATTATGGGGAATCAAATCTCTGTAATATTACATTTTACTCATTTTACTAATAGAGAGCACAATATACTTATGCTCATTGGATTCCGACTCGGCCTTCTGTTATCGTGGCTTCTCGTTTAGATGGACACGTGGACTTTTGGGATTTTGTCAAGCACCCTGCATACCCCTTTTTGAGCACCAGAGTAATTAAACATTATTTTATCACAAGACTACTGGCACAGAGTATTAACTTATTATTTGTTACGATAGATCTCCCGGGAACAGTTGACATGCCTCTGGCCTTCGGACACTGGTAAATTTATAGCGGTTGGGACGAACAAAGGAAAGGTTCGACTTTTGAAGCCAGCAGAGTACATAACCACTTTTACTAAAAATGACAGGTGAAGATTTGTATTAGTTTTTAATATAAATTTCTGAGTATATTCACGATATTTGTAATTTGTGTATAGTAATATATATGGAATATTTCCAGAACTCTACTGGGTACCGTTTTCGAGAGAGAAACTCGCAGAGAAAAATTTCTAGAACAGCGTCACCGAGAACTTCGACTTCGTAAGAGAGATAAAGAAAAGGCTGTTGCTGAGAAAAAGAAACTAGATGAAGATAGGGCACAACAGGCAGAATTGGCTAAGCAGAAAGAGAAAGAGACTGGAAAAGCTGTTCCCATCCCAGATTATTCTGGAGGAAAAGATTATGATTTGGTATATGAAGCCCTACACGATCCTATCTTGCAGACACAAAAAGACTTTTACAATGAACTGGATGCGGTTAGTAAAAATTCACTTGATGATTTATAAAGTTGAACTTATGTTACCTACTCAAATTTTATCTCTCTGCACATCTATTTTAGGAAATTGCGGAAAAGGGCCTGGACGCTTTCCCAGACAAGATGTCGAAGCATGAAATAGAAGAAGAAGAGGAGGAAGAAGAACAAACTATTACGGATAAATTTCGACCATCATCTGTCGAATTTATTGGTGGCGGTGTCGAAGAAGAAACTCCCGAACCGGATGAAGAAGAAGAAACGGATGAAACTGCTCCAGGTCCTTCTGCATCGCAAACAAGACCAGAACCAGCTCCCGAAGAAGAAACTGAAGAAGTGGAAGAAGAACCATTTGGAGACTTTGATGAAGAAGAGGACGAAGAAGAGGACGAAGATGAGGAATAAAATAATCCACCTCATCATTAAAGCAAAACAATTGATGTGCTCATTACCTACTATTTAAATGCAAATGTTTGTTTGTTTATTCGAATTCTTGTATCTGCAACTGTAGATATAGCCATTGATATACTCGCTGAAAACATTTATGTGCGTCATATTTCAATTGATAAAAATATAAACAGTGATTGCATGCTTTAAATTTTGAACTTTTCTTGGCTTGTCAACAATTTTGACAATTTATGCCTGTATAGTAAATATAAATAGTAATCTATCTGTATTATAAATCTAATATTGTATGTTAGTATATTTTGTATAGATAAGTAAATATCGAGCGAGGCATAGCCTACAGAGGAATCATGGATCGACATAATGGTCTTGAAACATTCTCTGCCAGCGAAACCCTAAAAATAATTTTTGAAGTGTTAGTTTACCATAGGATTTCTCTGCATAATCGATATCAATATTCCTCACTGACATAACAGATACCACAGCAGCATCAACACAGTCCACAGAAAACCTCAGAGGAAATAAATGTCATTTTTCTTTATTCATTGCATAAAAGTACCTAATGTATTTCGTCAGGGTTGTAAATTGAGATGGTAAAAAACGGAAAGAAATTGTCTGATAAAATTTTCATCCAGTTTCGTAATTATTGCATAGCAAAATTTAACAAAAGCGGATATGATAACACCTGCAATCGTCCACCAATCTCCAGATTTTGGTTGATGAAATGCTAAGATGTAAATAGCCAAAACAAGCATTTCCGAAATAAATATGTATACGAAATGGGGTGAGAATACTGTGCACATTTCAAAGACAACGTGGAACATCAAAACCAAGAGCACCATACAATTCAAGATTTCTGTTGAACAACAATAATAATTATTACCAGTCAATGACATTTTAGGTTCCCTCAAAAGCTTATCAGTAACGGAATTGAGAAATTCAATATCCACATCTGTTAAGGGCATAGTTTACGGAGGAGGGGAGGAGTAAATCTCAGTCTTCCAACTAATTTTTCTAGCTGCACAATCCAGGAGTCATATAACATCATGAAAATCGAGAAATATTTCCTGGATATAAGTAACAAAATTTGTCAAAAAAGGTTTGGTACAAACATCTGCAGTCCTGAGATTTAATTCCTCCTCCGTGGACAGTCACGTTAATTAAAATTTACCATGAGTTGTCATTTGCTCCCAGTGCCACGTATTCGAAGCATGAAGCCTTTCTGGATTTGAACGATCTTCCCCGTATCCCATATTGGAGATAAACAAAGTCAATTCGCACACAATTGGGACAATAAGAAAAAAGATCTAAACACGAAAAAATCATTTTTTCAGTAATTTATTTCAAATCACAGTGGGTTTTGGTAATAGTAAGATACGATAAAAATTATATTGTTAAGACTTAAAACTTTGAGATATGTACCTGGATTGACATAAGAAATAAAACTGTTTTGAACCACGACATCCTGCTACACTACTGATTAATAATTTTGAAGAACAATCATAAGAAAAATACTTCACTTATAGTTATGTAGGTTATTGAGCCTTTGTGAGTTTGTTAAAATTACATTTCTAGCTATACACCAAAATCATTCTTTTACGCTTTAGAGACAGCGTAACGTATGACCAACCATTTGATTAGAATTATCCTCTTCATAATGTACTTAGTTTTCTTATTTAGGTAATTACAAATATATTGACTTAAGATTACTCTTTAACATTTTGTAGATCCTCTTATCAAAATCCATTTCTGAGGACATAGATAAGACATGTAAGAATTTCAGTTGACACATCAAAAGAATTATTGTTTATCACAACCACTGATATTATTAAGAAATCGGGTAACTTTCATGAAGTATAAAATTAATACACTAGAATTGTGTCATGTAGAATTCATATTATTATATTTGTTCACATATGTTTTTACTTTGTACTTATCATACTATATACTATCGATTATTAGTTTTCAGTCAATATTTGTCAGGCCATGAAGAGAATAACTTGTTAAACACAGTGGGTGTATCTTTCACCGTCATCATCAGCTTTGTTCATTTGAGACTGATATCTACTCCATAGAATATCCATAAGCTTTGCCAAGGAACAAATAGTCACAACAAGTGCTAAGGAAAGATCGAATGTAATTCCCAGTAAGAATGTGTATATTCCAAACACAACTATCTCCAGAATGACAGGAATGATGAAATATTTTGAGGTATAGCTTATTATTTCCAGGGAATTCGAGAATAAGAAAATTGTGAGTAGAATCGTTCCAAGTTCTCCTATAACAGATAGATTTGAGTTTTAGCTTTGTATCTAGAGAAATTCTTAAAAACAATTCCAGCATTCATTTGATTGAAACTCACCAACATTAGAATAATAATATCTCTTCTGTGTCCAGTAAACAGTATCTTGATGTAATTCCCACAAGAGACGTAGGCCGCATAGCCAAGGGAGAACAAAATATACGGACTAAACACAAAATGCTCAAACAATTTAGTCATAATATTTGTCGATCATAATAGGTTTGATGTAAATGATTTTGTGAGTGAATTGTCAACATAAGTTCACAAATTATGAGTATTATATAAAAAATTTGCTTACGTAGATTATTGCAAAAGACAATGCTTTTCTTGCGCAATCCATTGGAAAGTAAATATTAATGCACTACTGAAACGAAGTACTTATTCTACTATTTACTTCCAATTCCAACTCAAGACTCCGACTATATCGATTGGTTCAATAGCAGATTTTTACTAGTACAAAACTTCTAACTAAATTGCAACTGCATGCAAATGCAAATAGTGGCTGATAGCCGTAGATGAGTGCGCACATGAAGACTCGTTAAAGATTAATGGGCTATTATTCAATAAAATTGCTTTCAATTGAGAAGATTGTATTTCTGGCTTAAAATCCCAAAATGGGAAATAAAACTGCAGCTCAGTCTAGAACGATGAGTAATGGCAAGTAGACTACTGAAACTTTAATAGCGTAAAATTATTACCCATATTAAATTGAACGTTCATTTGAGTACCTACAGGTACCTACAGGACACAGGATAGCATTAATAGTAACACATGGAAGAAAACCTAATATATTATTTTTTTCAAGTGAGCTCATTCTATCTGTGTCGGAGATGGAGATGGAAGTCCAAGGACATGTTGAGACTCCCATTAAATAGAGGGTCACGGTGAAGGTCTTTGAAGGGTCCCTTTGTTGTTTTTTCCTCCCTGCTGCCCTGCCTACCTACTTCTTTTATTCTTCCTTTCCTTTTCAGAGTAAAATGACAAATGTGTGCCACCTCCGCATTTTGTTTATCGAAGATATCTTTCTGAACATTAGTAAAGGGCACTCGGAGACTTCATACTATTTATCACTGCAAAAAGTGGTACAATAATAACTAAGGACTTTCTTTATGAGTATTTAAATAGAGGCCAATATGTATATGCAAGAAGTACTCCATTCATAGTTCATACAATAAGATCTTAACAAAAATGACAATAATCCACCTGAATATTGATATAATGCACGATGAAAATAAACAGAGGTACTGGAGCCAGGAGTAGCATGATAAATAGTAGAATTATTTATTGTTGGTCAGGGTTTTCATTTTCAATAGCAATTTCTTCCATATCACTTAAACTTAAGTTGATACTTGGTAGTGGTAATTCATTGTCTTTAAGATTATTGCTACCGTTCACACGCACTATATTTGCATTAGCACAGGAGACATGTTTGCTAATAAAATATTTCCATACACAGTAGCCAATCTTTGATGCTGTACATAAACCTAATGTTATTAGCACGGCAAGATCAGATGTAATATCGAAACCAATTGAATATGTAAGAATGACCACAGTCTCAACACTAACGAGAAATGGAAATCCTGCTGTACGAAATGCAAGGATTTGTCCTGCCACTATCAGAAGAAACACGGCCAACAGAAATGTTCCAATATTACCTGTAAATATTAATATTGTTAATTAGTATAATTTATACTTGTGTAAAATATTATCAAAAATCAGAAAACGAACGACAAAAGTTTATAATAAATGCATGATATAATTTAGTAATTTATAATACAGTTTATCTTCGAGTATTTTTCTTCTGTGTAATGTTTTTTACCTTTCTTTGAAAGCGTTTCGTTGTTCTGCCAGTGAGTTATAGCGTTGTCATCTGCCATCTCAGCCAGTAGACGAAAACCTCCCAACCATGGAATGAAAAAGAAAACTCCCTATATTCGTTAAAATTAAAATTAAAGCTTGCTCAGAAAATATTCCCTCTTTGGCATATAAAAAGTGATTTAATTGACTTACATAAGTACAGGCGACATAGAAAACATTTCTCCAGAAATTCATCTTCAAACTCAGTTTTTATATAACTCCACGCAAAACAGGAAGACCTTAAATTATTATTGTTAAAAAGTGTAGAGAAATTAGTGCACAGGAAAATACTAGTCTACATGGTATATCAAGTGAAGGTCCTTCCTGAGTCCTGAGTCTTATCCTATGTTGTAAAATGTATCTCCACTGTTAGTGTAATTGTAATTCGGATAAAAAGGAACTTTTAATAATAGGAATATTTAATATGAGCTAATAGAAAATTAAATAATAATAATAGTCCAATAACATTTAACATCGTAGGAATGACTTGAGTTTCAACGAAAAGGATCGCCTTTGCCGTTTCTTTATCCTAGAAAACATTTGGTCGTAGATAAAGGGAGCTTCTGAATTATAGTTAACCCCCGTGGGTTCGACGGGAGTTTTGTAATGTTAGTTTTGATTCTTGAACCATGGTGAAAAATACTACTTAGGAGTTACTTTTAGTTGACATATCTGTCCTTAATCCATATACATTCTTAGTTTCCACTGGCACTGTATGTCACTCTTAGATAGTGTACTTCCTATGCAGATATGAAGGGTACAGAAAGAGAGTACTGCTGTGAAGAAGTGTACCAATATAAGGTAAGTATAGCAGTAACTATAATAATAGAGAAGGGACTATATGGGACTTCTTAAGTTGTAGTTGGTCGAGACGAAATATTTCTCAAGTGCGGTAGCATTCTTCCCTTATTCACCTTTTACAGTTCATATCCCATTTAGGGTTGCCTCTCTTCATTCTATAACAGTATAGAGTCAAACCAATATTTATTTTATGATACCAAACCTAAGTCTTCAGTGTAAGTATAGGTTAAGTAGTCATTTGTATATTTTAGGGCAAAACTATTATTTTTAAACACCAAAGTCCATTCGCCAAGGTCAACTTACATTTTAATTTGGCCCTTTCCTACGTGTTTGATGCTAATGCTAATCTATCGCAGATCTGAGTAGAATGGGTAAGATTGAATTACTCATGTAAGCTTAGAGATGTCACACATATTTTTATTTAAAGTTATAAGTTGTGCCATAGTTATTTGTGATGTGATGACAGTTTGATGCAATTTTTACATTCATTAAACATTTGAAACCAGTTTTTGTGGGTGATATCGTTAGTTAAGTGGTAAGTCAAGAGATAATAATATTTGATTATTGAATAAAACTTAAATACACTCTTCCGTTTTCTCAATCTTTTCAATTTTAGCTTGGCACCATTTCCAGAATACGTAAATCAGTTTTAGTAGAATGCAGAATGGAATGGTTAGAATAGCTGCCCAATCTTTCGTTACATCCAACCCGATAGCATAAATTGCAAACACAATGATCTCTATACAAACAGGGATGACAAACAATTTTGTCCGAAAAGCCAGAATCTCAATTGCACAAATGAACAGGAAAATTCCAAGAATCAACGTTCCTTTTGTTCCTAAAACCAAAATGTAATTTTATTCTTGTTACATTTTGAATGCCATGGCCTTAGTTATTATAATTTTGGAATGTTATGCATAAACTATAGAAGAATATGATTAAAGTACAAACCCATGCTAGCGTAATAATTGTCGTGGTTCCAACTAGATTCGTCATGGTGTAATTCCCACATCAGCGCAAATCCACAAAACCATGGTACAACGAAGAATATTATCTGCGTACAAAAAATGGGTGTGCAAATAATTTTATATAAGTGCAAGATAATTCAAGGACCCGAAATTGAAAATCTCGATGCAGAAAATAAAAATGTTCTTACGTAGACCACGGTGAGTATGGCGAATTTCTTGAAACAATCCATTGAAAAAAAATTACAAACTAAAATCTAGTTGTATGTAAGTCATGGAATGATATTAGCAATTTGAGTACTGTTCTAGTTGCAGAAAACAATTCGATGAAATCTCCAAAATAAAGTTGTATCAGCAGATATAAAGAATGTATTAATTTCTGAAGTAA
Source organism: Tomocerus maximus (assembly GCA_019776445.1). NCBI lineage: Eukaryota > Metazoa > Arthropoda > Collembola > Entomobryomorpha > Tomoceridae > Tomocerus > Tomocerus maximus. The sequence goes on along the minus strand of JABASH010004651.1, from coordinate 4,078 downwards.
TTTCGTTGATGTGATGATTAGTAATAATATTATTTGCCTACAAAGATTCTGTCACTATTGAACTACTTTTGAAACCACCTTCGCTTCGGCTCGAATAACGGAATCTCTTAAGTGTTCAATTGAAGTAGGGCATCCTTTTCATCAGGTTTATAGATTCCGTTAGTTATATTACAGGGTCCTTAGTCTCTTCCCTACAGTAAAACTATTTATATACTCGACAGAACAGAATGGTTATTCAATGAGCTATACTGAGGGACATGACATTATATTACGCCCAAATTCAGAATATTATCCCATTATTCGTCCATTCCCAAAGAACCACTTCAGTAGATATTACACAAACACAAAAATCATCTGATTCTGGAAAAAATCTGGAAAATTGTTGTTTTATTCCCTCAATTGTCTCAATATTCAGCACAGAATTTGAAAATAATAAAATTAGTTTGAAATCAAAAATTAGTTATATGCATAGACAAAAGATTATCTTAGGTCTTAGAAATTAATTACCCGACACATATAAGTTTGTCCATTTTATTAGTAGAGAATAAGATAGGAAATGTTTCCAGTAGGTATAATATATATTTATTTATAATTTTATGTTGATACAGTTTGCAAACTGTTTGCGTATTGAAAATCTCCAGTCATTTCATATTCACAGATATCCAAGGCTATTTCTACACTTTCCCGTACTACTTGCTCTTTGTCCTTTAGAAAATTCTTAAGAATTTCTTCGCATTCAGGGGTCCCAATAGCTCCTAAAGCTTCTGCACATTCATGTCGTACCTAAGATATAAATTTTTATATTTTAAAATACAAAAATATGCACTCAAAATCGATTTCTATGAAAGAAATGGACATAGTGGACAGAAATTAGCAATACGTACCATTTCATTTTCACCAAGATCTGCTAAACTGTCGGTAAGGTCTGTTACTGACAATGGGCTTTGAAGTTGTCCAAGCACGAATGCAATTTCATGTCTGAAGAGTGCACCTCCACACTTCAAGGCTAAATTACCGAAATATTAATTTACTGTCTGAAACTGGAATATCGTGTAAAATAGCTATAACAGATACCAAATGTAATTTGTACCTTTTCCAAGAAAAGCAATACTCTCTGGTGATCCAATGTCTCTTAAGGCAAACATGGCTTGGTATCGTTTCCATAAATCATTTTCCTCGCTAAGAAGTTCCTGGCCAAGTAAACTAACATCTTGACAACTACTGGGAAATGCGGGGTCCACACTGTTGTACTTGCTTACATTTAATTTTTCTTCCGGTTCGGTAGATTTCTCGAGATGTAATATTCTATTCAAAGCAAGCTGGCAAGTTTCAGCAACCTCTGGAAATTTGTCATTCTTGTGATCTTCCAAAGCAGTCGTAATAAGCGGTGTGGTCGAAGAATTATTTGCAACTTTAGCAATAGCACCCAGAGCTTCTCCTAAAAGAATATTGAATTAAAATAATTAAATTACTATTTAAGGTTGACATAAAAATATTGGTTTCTATTCTTCGTATATAAAATAAAGTATACCAAAAAGTTTGGCAAGATGTATATTCATTTCTCTTTAATATTGACTTACCACATTCGTGGCGCACCATTGGATGCTCTTCTTTTGTAGATAAAGTATTAATTAAAACTGGTACTGAATTTTCCGCTTGCATCTGTCCAAGACAATACGCCAACTCATGTTTCAACAGTGCTGAAGGATCAGAAAAACATTGGCAGATTTCTTCAACTGCTAACGCAGTATTGATGTTTCGTAAAGTAAAAAGTGCTCTAAATCTTCCTTTAAGGGGTTTACTTTGGTCTCGCAAGTAACTTCCGATCTTCTGAACCTGTTCGTCGGTAAATGACGTTTCTCCCATCGTGCCCCTATACAATAATGATAGAGATTTAGTGATGACAATATCACATAATTTAGAATATTTTAAATACTTTCTTACTTTCATTAATCCAAACCTTCCTATGTTTAAATTTTTGCAAATTATTAATTTTGCTACCTTTTAAGTCGGTATCCAGCCGGTGTCCACGTCCACTTGTACAAAATTTCCTAGTCCTGTCCTCCTGTGGTCCGTCCGTCACACACACATGGAGAATTGAATGGGGAGATAGTATGCGCCGAGAATTGTGTGTAGAGTGTAAACTGACCACAGGCAGTGTGTAGTTTCCTTCCTATGCTACTATTTACGTGAATATCATTTATTTTCAAATTGATCTTTTCCTATAGTATACAATTAATTGATGCTTGGTTGCTTCTTGCTTCCACTTCCATAAACGTTTAGCAAGAATGCTGAAGTTTATTCATTTATATTCAATATTGTGCTCACAATTTGTATATTTAATTGGATTTACTTTGTATTTCAGTTAGATACGATACAGGTCGTATACAAGGCTAATACTGATACTCACATTCACATCTTTATATTTACAATGTAATATTAAAGTAATTTGACACAATATTGCTCTTTGCACTTGATGGAAATTACAAATTACTAATCTCTCGTACAACAGGACAAGCTTTTATTGAGAATGATTGTACTTCGCGTTTCTGTTTTACATAAAAGCTTATAATAACATACATAATGTTGCTTATCATAAGATTGCATAATTATTGTTTAGGTACATTTTTACTTATTATTTTAGGGTTTGTAATAACAAAGGTATACAGATTTTAAATTACAATGGATGAGACTGTGAACTGGCTGATGAGCTCTGACATGGTGCTTTTAGTTTAAAACTTGCAGTCAGCATTTTAATACATGAAAACTCATTGCCAATACAGAATTCGGTTATGAAAGGAAAGGGAAATAATGCGAAAGTATCCGTAATATTCGTCTCCGGACTCTGATTCGAATTGAACTCGACAGTGACAGCAGGACCCAGTCACAAATGGAATTTACCTCCTTCAACGTCAATCAGTTTCCTTAGCAGTTTGCATAGCACAGTGGATCAAAACTACACCTGACCGAAAGACCTAAAGATTCAAAATACTAGAGAATCCTTCAGAATATATCAAAATTACGTTGTGACCATTTTCAGTTGTGATCCGATTTGTCAAGTTAATTGTCAATAGAAAATGGGACCGGATTTCAAACTAGAGACAGAACACCTTCCAGATATTTTCCATGACGCGTCTTTGAATGTGTAATTTAAATTTTATACTAAAATGCCTAAATCTTTTATCGTTTGCTGAATAAAATAATTTTCAATTGTTTTTCTTTTACTCTTCAGATTCCCAACCTGTGATGACATTCGACTCGGAGAATTTTCAGAGTACAAAGGAGTACGAATTGTTGAATATGTATCTCGGATTTTATCACTCTACAAAGATCTTCCAGAAATTAAAGAACGAACTAACGAAATTTTATTGTATTTGGACCTTCAATATCCCAATTTGAGTATTGAGATCACCAAACACTATCGGTTGAGCAAAAGCAATTTGCAAGAATTTATGGATGCCGAAAGCAGGGCAGAAATTATCCAGAGTTTTGACAAATATTTTCAATGTGTCAATAGAACTGTCCTTCCTGCGCTAACCAGTTTATACAACAGACTCGTTTACATCAAAAGAGTTCTGGTAAAAACCGATGAAAATGAAATCCAACCTGAAATTCGCAATCAGATGTCGCATGCAGTGAATTACTTGTACTGGAGAATTTGTTCAGATTTGTCGTTTTGGAAAGATCGAGTGAAATGTGGCAATTCTTGCAAAACCGAAGAAGACAAACTAAAATTGCTGGAGTGGCTATGGGACTGAGGCTGACTGTCGTGTGATAAATTCCCACAATACTCACTCACAAGGCTAACAAATATTATTTCATGGAAAAAAGATCAGTATACCTAAGCCGCAAAATTTGTCCTAAGCCGCGTTGTCGTCGGATAAGTTTCTATTATTCAGTAAAGCCTTTATGATTATAATAACTTAACATAACTAAATTATACTTGCCTGTGTTTTACTTGATATTTTACTCATTGGATTTGCATATTACACCAAGGTATGTTCTGTAAAAAAATATTATGGTCTACTCTGTATATTATGTATTCTGTGATTCTGTTGTCTGCGTATTGTAACAGTTC
>JABASH010004650.1:0-13592 GCA_019776445.1 Tomocerus maximus | reverse complement strand
TTCGCAGATTCATGCCATTTTAAACTTTTGTTATGACTCCAAATAGCAATACTTAAAAGCTACATTTTATTCAGTTTTTATTCGCTCCTGCCGCTATGTGCAATGCAAACAAATGGAATGTGTTGCTGATACTCTACTTCAAACCCGATTTTTTATTTAGTAATTAAGTAGAACACAAAAATAATATTAATACGACATGTATGTCGGCGTCAGACTGGGATAGACTCCATCAGTTCGACTAGGCAAACCGGACGAGATTTCGTTATAATTACATGATAATTACTAAACGCGTGAGATTGCCGAGTTGATACTAATGCAATCTACTAAAATTAGCTTAAGGCTGCCTGGCCGATACTGTTTCTTAGCAACGGGCAGTTACGAGTAATTTTACTACACGGCTGATAATAATAAAGAAACCCAGTCTGTAGAAGTAAATCGGTGCCTTTCCTTCCCGTAGTAAAAATTGACACAGTCTAGTGTAACCCCAAGGCAAGGTATAGGAAAAACTTGGGAAAAACGTAGAACAATGATAACTCCATTTGGGGGGAACCGATTTCGAAGTGTAGTACCTCTAAAAATCAAATACAAAATTCTTCAGGGGGTATCGGGTCTCTATTTATTTTACTTTTTCATACAAAAGAGAACGAGACTAGTTTGTCAAATCTCCATGCATTCATCCCACTCCAAAAACTATTTAATTTTGAAAACTGTAGGGCCTTTTCGGGAAAAAGGGCCATGATACCTCCTCAGAAAATATGCAATTCATGTTCACTATCTGTGATCAGCACATTCAATTACCTCAAATTCCAAAATATGGTTCATATTTTAGCTAATTAAAGTTAATTAATTAATATTAATTAATTGTCAAGGGGTGGGAATGAGTTTTCTCGATATTTCTTGAAAAATCCTTTTTCTATTGTCACTCGACGTCAGTACTCTGACATCGGAGTGTAGCGGTTAGAGTCTGCTGCCTACACCTTGTCATTTCTTGTCATGTCATCTGTAAATCACAATAATCATTGCGCCCCAGATAGCCAAGATCGTTGAGATTGGCGATGAGATAAAAGAGACTTGTTCAGGCAATCTAAGTTTCCAGCAACCTGTTGATATTATAAACCGCTGCTGCTTCTATGAGAAAAGACCTACATGTTGGTTATATAATAGTAAACCATGTCAGACAAGATGTCACTTCTCGATTTTGTATGCATCTAGGAGCAGGAATATCAATTTATAGGAACGCAATATAGTAGTAAATAGTAGGTATCTGATGTATATTCTATCGGCATATGCAAGACAACTCCCAGCCTATATTCTATAGGGTAATTCCCTTAATAGCCTGCCCGCTGCCAGCTACCGACATCGCTGATGCAATTTTTTGAACACTTAGAGAATTAATTTATGGATAATTATACATAGTTTTGCCATTCTACCCAACTTTTTTGCTGTTTTTTTGTATACATTATATTAGTATTTTGAATTTTTAAGACATTTACCATTTTGTCATTTTTTCATACATATTTTGCTGTTTTATTGTCCAATTTTCGGAAAATAACTACATAAATATCCCGACTAGAATAAATATACGCAATATTATGGTTGAGAAAAGTATGCGTGTGTGGATTGCACAACGGCGCACCGTGATATATGTAGTATATAATTAATAATTACTCGCTGCGATTTATGCATGTTTATATTTCATTATATTCCGTACGTTTTAAAATAAATACTTTCAATTAGGTCGAAAATTGTGGTGACATTCCTTGTTGTTCTCGTCCGTATACTAAAAATGAAATTGAATAGGCATCCATGTACTTTACTTTGAGGGTATTTGTAAAACAATTATCAATTAAACGGTAATATTTCTTAGTTTAGTGAATTCACACTCTTTATTCTGCATATATTTATTTTCATTTTAAGCTATAGTCATTGACTAAAGGTACATCAATTGTAGATACTACTGACATGACTACACTGGGTCCTAATTTATAATCCATTTTTAAACCAATTTCACTTTTTTCAGTCCATCCAATATTCCATTGCTATAATCGAAAATCTTGAAATAATTATTGAGCTAAATAACATTTATTGATGCAAAATACTTACAATAATTCTATTTTTACAACAAAAGTCATAAATAGTCCGAAATATTCAGTATGATTCGGATGCAATCCAAATACCGCAATGTAATACATTATTCTCATCATAGAATTAAATACCCATGCTTAGTAGTCTTTAACCAACTTCAGTCCATTCCAATAAAAACATTTAATCACGTTTTATATAATATTTTAAAAGTTAAATTAAAGGAAAACTTTAACTATCAGTAGAAATCAAATACAGATACATAAACTGATATATCACAATTATAGCTCACCATCGTAAAATCCCCATTCTGCTCTGTTCCAAATTCTTAGGAAGTTCATTAAAAAGGTTTGCATATGAAGATGTTAGCACATTTGCATTTCACAGTTTGAAATAGAAATGACACATTTTGGATAAATAGATTGTCGCGTTGTTTACCCTTTATTCAGCGCTTTTCTACCATAATACCTCCGTTGTCATTTTGGATTTGTCCAAAACGTCAATAATAATATCTTTTTATTCAGCTAGGTACCTCAACTAATTTATTCAGATAACAGATAACTGTTTATGAATGTGGGAAAACTTTCCCACTTTTTAAATTGACTTCATTCGACCTACTACGATAAATATGATTGAAATTATAGCTTATTTTCTAAAAAAAATAAAGTGATAATAATATGCATTTTCATTTTTTGGAAAACGGCGAAATATTTGCGTGTTAATCAGAATAGTACCCCTACAGAATATTCCACAGCTAGTAGTACTAATGCAATGTTTAAAAGTTTAAAAACGATTTTTTAAAAAACCATTTAATTTTCATCATTCGAGGAAAAAGAAATTCCATTGGTTCACTGCGATTATCCTTGTTGGTCACGGATTAATCGATTTTTGGGGATTGCATTGCAATTCTTTTCTGGAATACTTAAATACCCTCAATTCTAAGTTTTTGAGGAATTATTCCAATATTAAATAATTTTTCCAACTAAGTATTTGCATCGTAGAAGGTCTAATTTGAAGTCAATTTGAAATAAAGATAAAAAGCTTTTCCATAGGTCATAAACAATACTGGGATAATTGGAAAGAATAAAAAGATATTTTATGGAAAATGACATTTTCCATGGCAGAAGCACGGGAAGTGTTGCTTGAACCATGCCATCTTAGACATCAATGTACCGTACCCAGCCGAATCCCCTTTCCCAATATTTGGGATTGTCGTGGTCATAAGCCATACGACCCACGCAGTACTTGCACCAAGAGCATCCGACAGATAAATTGCACCATGCACATTTGGTGTAGTATTTACACCCGATGTAATTGGAGCAGTAGCGACACCAGTCACACCCGGAGCACCACACGCACCCATCGTACCCCAAGCAAGTTTGGCAAAAATTGCACCCAGAACAACCCGGGTTGAACAAGCAGTTCGGGCATTTCCCACTAACCCCGATTCTCGTACGAAATGCGAATTTAGGGCATCCTGCAGAATGCGGTGAGCACAAGCAATCGATCCGTGGTAGGTAGCAACGGGTGCATATCCCGGATTCAGCCACCGACTCCCTCACGGGGGGTGCACAAGATGTGAATGGGTTTCCGAACCCATCCAACGCATTTGCATTCACTCTCTGAAATGTATGCGCCCTGTAACGCTTAAACTCACTTTCCAAGATTCTATCATCCATGACCACATCCACCGAGTTTGACGATGCGGAGGACGAATCTTTCTCTGCTTCACATGAAGCATCATTGCTTGAGCTGTTCCTTATCAAACTAGCAGTGGTGCTTTCTATCAAATCAAAAGAAACGCCCTTCCTAGCTTTTAATGACGGCCTTTCAGTCTCATCTACAGCCTCAATGTTTTTATTCCTTAGGTCCCACAATTTTATTTTGTCTGTACTGTTCATGATCTTGCCACTTTCCATCTGAAAATAAACATTTTTCGATTAGATTTTCAGTAGTTTAAGCTACCGTATGGCTAGAAATTTTCACACTATCGACAAATTATCTTATTTAGTTTGAGATTATTAGACCGATAAATTATTTTTAGAGATTTTCCATCCGAAACATTAACAGTAGGTAAGTAACCACAAAATACAAAATGTTGAAGGAATAGTGAAGTAATCATTTCGAAAGTTAGAGTGGGTTTTTTAAAAAACTAGATTTTCTCGGAAAATACCGAATAAAGTGTATAAGTCTTAAAATTACGTAGGTAGTAGAAACGTACCTATGCATAATGTTACGTCGATAGAAATAAGGAAGGTACTGTAAGCATGAGTAAAGTATGAGTAGTATATGGAGTGCACAGCTGCGCACCGTGATATAGTATATTATAATACTCATTACTATTACGATTATATAATTTAATTTGGAACAGAATGGCGATTTTACGATGGTGGGCTATAATAATTGTGGTATACAATTATCAGTTCATTTATTTGATTTCTACTGATGGTTAACGTTTTCCTTTAATTTAACTTTAGGTAGGTACTATTTGAAAAATTGGTATAGTCAATATTGAGGATTTAAATTTTTTTTACTTTACAATAATTTTTAGCTTCAATTAATATTCAATAATAAAATCTTGGACCGAAATTTATATCAAATTTTAAAACAGGTTATTTGAGTTTCACATTTTGTAGTTTACTTATAATGAACATTAACAAAATTTTTACCGATCTTAAATAGCTTAGCTCTATAGCCTTGCCAATGGCGAATATAAAATTTTTAAACATAAGTTTCTATATATATAGAAAAAATTATCTGTAAAGGTTGCTTGTGGAACTATGATGGACACCTATAAATAAAAATGAAAGCTTTTTATTCTCTATTTACCTGGGCGAACATCAGTCATAATTATATTGGTCTATGAACATAAACATGTCTGTTTGGTTGTGAAAAGGTGACCATTTTAGCCAAAACAATACTCAGAAAGATTCGTTGATACTTAAATACGAAATGTAATTATGGAAAATGGATTGTTAGAACTCAGAAGTACCTAGTGATGTACAACTACCCACTAGAAACATCTAAATCCTACCAAAATCTTCATCCCAAGGTTTTTACTTAACTTATTGCTTCGATTGTAAAGTGATAGTCAGACAGATTACAATTGAAATAACAGGAATGCTTGATTTGAATTAGTCTGGAAAGCACCAGATTGTGACAAAACGTTGTGATTGAGCTGAGTGGGACTTGTATTAGTAAAAGTGAAATTGCTGATGCATGAATACTGAGTAGGTACCTTTTGATTAATTTAAAGTGATGTTGTCATGTACGATATAGTAAGTATGAACCAACTTACTTGCGAAGAGAGATTATTTCCCATTTTGTTCTTGTAATTGGAATCGAGATTAAATTTCCCAAAAACCACCCTTTTTTGATATCGCCCGTGCAACGGAGAGAGAAGATGCAAATCGTCAGCCAGTATATCTCCAATATACTTTTATAATACAAATTAAAAACGTCACAATTTATTAGCAAAGTCCAATTATTGATAAAATGTAAAAGTTTTACCGTTTGTGTTCTACTGCAATTCAGTCTCTCTGTCAAGGGATGCTGAAACATAAAAATTAATTATTCCTAATTGATATGTTTACTATTTTATTCATTAAGTGCTGATTCGTGAGTTTAAACGACTTAATTAGTCTTTGACTGGAAATAAGACTCTTGTAAGTTTTGTAGCAAATACAGTATAAAGTCGACTAAATTGACAAAGTATAGTGGAATTGTCTACGTAAGTGCAATGGAGGTGCGCTATAGGTAAAAATGTTTAGCAAACTGATACTATTTGTGCGTATAGTTCCATATCTTAAGAAAGCTGACAATTTTATGCTTTACAGGTAATGATTAGGTATAGTCGGACAATGGCAATTGAAACGTCATACTCTTTAGTAGTGGAGATGAAAAGATCTGCTCTGTTTTTATCGGTTTCACTCGGTCGGTCTGTCGAAAGAGAAGCCCTACAGCTGCCGTCTAACAGTCTCCCTTTATCGGGTTAAGTTGCATCCACCACCGTTTTCTTTGCCAGTATTATCTAGATCATAGACTGGGATGTAAGCAAAATAAAATTACAAAGATTGCTTTTGTGAGGGAATTACATGATACATAATTTTTTTGAGGGTTGTTACTATTTCCCATGTCTAGCTCTTAAGTGGGCGTTGTAGTAGTTAATCACTAAAAAGTTTATTCAGTGGAGGATTTATCAAAGTTCGGGAAATCATACATTTCCTACTGAAACAGAATAAAATTGCAGACTTACCAAATCCCAAGTGCAGATTGTGTTCAACCGCCGACAATAAATTATATACTTAACAACACCGATTTTGTGTTACCAAGTGAAGTAGTAACGGAGATTCAACTAAAAGTAATATTCTGCTTTGAGGATAGAGCGAGTTATACTGTGGTGATAAGCTAATTATCTATGCTTCCTTTATTCATCTTCAAGTCTTATCAGTTCCAGGGGCGTTTCTAAAGGAAAGTTTAGAGACAACAACTTCCTTTCCTTGCAGCTATCGACAAGGAACTGAACAAATCAAACCTTCTTTACGTGGTAAGTAATGTTTGACCGAACAATGCTCAGAGAAATTGAGCGTATAAGTTGTCGACAGGTAGTTATTTTCTTTGCACAGAGTAAAGAGTACCGTAAATCTTCCTCTGAACACCACCAAAAATTAATCTTGTCGTTTCAAAGCAAAATATTAATATTTAATGCCAAATCGACCAGTGTTCATGAATTGAAACTGTACCCAATGCAGCTGTACAAGTGGAAGGAAATATTACAGTAAAATATTGAGACAACAAAAAATTCTCAAAAATTAAAATTGTGAAGATATTCTGAAATTTTTTGACTTACAATTTCTGTAATTTTTATCATTTATTGTAGGTTGAACAAGACCTTTTTATTGTAGATGCAAGAAAATCCACTGTAATTTGCATTGAAATTATTGGTTTTAGATAAAATCACAGGAAATTCAATTTCAAATGTTATTTTTGAAAACCTAATGCGAATTGTAAGGTAATCATAAACATAAACAGGTCATCTACTTAGCTCACTTAGCTGTGCAACAAAGCTTGTTTCAAGAAGTTGTAAAATGGTGAAATCCGAATATGGGAAATATTAATACATGAAGGTATTTATTTCCAATCTACAGTATGATCCAAAAGTCAGTTGACATAGGACTTTTTGATTTTCCACCTTACCACAACCCTCACAAACTAGATATCAGTAAACCCTCAATTTGTTTGTAGAAAATCTTTCTCCGAATCGAATGAACTTGGTCCCATCAAAATCGGTGAAGGTTAAAAGGGTTAAAAAAAATTTTGAAGATAAAAAGTTGAAAATGTCGGGAAAATCAACAGTTAGTTGACATAGGACTTCCCTCCGTCCGCACACCCACAGACCCCACAGACATGATATCAGTAAACCCTCAAATTATTTTGTAGAGACTCTTTCTCCGAATCGAATGAACTTAGGCCTAATCGGTGAAAGTTAAAAGGGTTAAAAAAATTTGAAAATAAAAAGTTGAAAATGTCGGGAAAATCAAAAGTTTGTTGACACAGAACGTACCTCCCACCACAGGCCCCACAGACATGACATCAGTAAACCCTCAAATTAATTTGTGGAGAATCTTTTTCTGAATCAAGTGAACTTAGTTTTGGTCAAAATCGGTGAAGGCCAACTGAGTTAAAACAGTTTTTGAAAATATAAAAGCCAGAATGATGCAAATATAAGTTGACACTTTCAACTTTCTATTTTCAAATATCGTTTTAACTCAGTTAGCCTTCACCGATTTTGATGGAACCAAGTTCACTTGATTCGGAGAAAGATTTTCTAGAAAAAAATTTGAGGGTTTACTGATATCTAGTCTTTGAGGGTTGTGGTAAGGTGGGAAATCAAAAATTCCTATGTCAACTGACTTTTGGATCTTACTGTACATAAATGCGATCTTTATGAAGAAGGGTAGGAATCTTCCAGAGAATTCATGGTAAGGGCAAAACAAAGTGTATGTACGTACTGCTCGTGCTTGATTCCCTCTCAGTCTCTGTGAATCGGGAAGTGAAACTGAGAGATGGATTCGGATTTCATATGTTGGAAAGCTGTGCCAGACTTGGAAGTGTATGACAAAACAAGCTAGATTTTACAAGAAAACTATCAATACACACTAAATGCGACGTAGAAAAGATATTCTCTTAAGAGCGTTTGAATTTTTCTGATTTCTTCTTGAGTTCTTTATTCCCGGATCCCCTCTGGATTAATTTTAATACAATGTCATGATAATTTCAACATTTTTCATATTCAAAATATTTGCAATAGAAAACACCTTTGCTTTAAATTTGCATAAATAACTGTAACATAATAGATAAAAATTTTACAGGTAGGCATTTAATAAATTGTGAAATACATGCAATTCAATTCAACTGAATGAATTTAATAGAAAAGTTAGTGAAATAACTTTTGCAAATTTTAACATGTAAAGGAAATTGAAAAGCGAATAATGCTCAGAACTATTTATAGCAATTTTATTTTGTGTATGACCATTAATGAATTTTATTTCGATTCAACAAAAATTTCCACGAATCTACACTTTTACCTCTTTCTTTGGGTGTCTTTTGTATTGGCTTTCTAGTAGAATAGTACAGAAAGAATCAGAAATACAGAGACTTAGAAAATGCTGTCCAATAAGATATCATTTTCAAAGCAGTTCCCAATATCTATTGCGAATCAAACTTTACAAAACATAATATTGCTTAAATTAAGTTATAGATTGTGTCGAGCTTAAACGGACATGTTTTATTTCGTTTTTCGGTTTTGAATATTATTGAGTCTCTACCTTTTGAAATTTTATTTGTAAAATACACTGTCATTGATTACACCATTTTGAATTATTTCTTACTTTTTTGTTATCTACGTTCATTTAATATAAAAACTGCTAAAAAGACACTGGTAAGTTACATTAAATGATTTGTGGCATTATTGCACCTGTTGGTAGTTGGTAAAAAATGCTATAACAAAACATTGGGCAAAGAAAAGACATGTACTGCTGAATACAGAAAAGTTTGTTTGACTGGATACAAGTGCCATTTTTTGCCGAAAAGAATAAGCAGCTTACTCAATTCGACTATTAATACCTAGGTACCTGCGCATTTACTAGGAATTAATGGTAGATATTTTTTTGATTCCCTGTATCAGAACCTATAGTCATCAGCCCCATATAAGAGTGGGTGCAATTCCGCTCTTTATGTATAAGGGTTATCAGTGCGACTGTAGAATGTTTGGAATACTAATGCTGTGCGGAGCAGAAACTATTAAAATTTTGAAAACGGGAAAATTTTGCATAGAACAGCGTTTAGGTAATCTGAGCCCATTTTATTATTCAAAATTATTCGTAAATTTTTCTTCTTTCCTTTTGCCACCCGGAGCTAAAAAGACTGGGAAAAGAGAAAGTAATCTTTTAGTTAATCAAAGTCCGCCTAAAACCGTGATTAGTAAAATAGCAGTTCCACCTAATATCATAAATGTTTCTGTCCCTATATTATTTGGGTTAGTAAACAAGTCAATGTTGCTAATTAATTAGTGAGCAAGGGTAATAATAATTGTTGGAATTTCATGATGCCCCATGTCGACTAGTCATAAGCACCTTGCGCATATACCGAATCCATAAAACTGATAAGTGGCTTAGTCTAGAACAGAGGAAATTAGGGAAGATACTTCTCAGATTTTATGTGATTGGTTTATCAGGCATCATTTAAATCTTTTGATATAATATAATTAGCAATGACAATATAATATCAACGACAGGTCAACCAAACCAGGTAAGAGCTCTTGAGTGAAATATATTTGTTTTCCGAGAAAAGAGATGCCAAAATGTAGCGAGTAGAGAGACTGAGAGACTCTAATCTCCGGAGCACAACTCAATAACAAAGTTCCGATTACTGAAAACACAATTACCCAAAGACATCTTACTGAGTGCACACACGTTAGCAAAAAATACAAAGATTGTCATAAGTATTATTGATCTGAGATATTTTTGGTAGGTAGGTACAGTGGAAGCGAACATTACCTGTGACGCGAATGCACAGAGTGCCTAACTACAGACAGCTTTTGTAAATGAATCCTCAAAAAATCATTTTGGCGTAGCAGCTAATAAAAGGTAAAGAGGGAGAAAGGCGTTGCTAAGTTGTCCTGGCGTAGTCTCAACTCTTTCAACTCTTATATGCTTTGTAAATTTCTCTCATATGAGAAGCAACAAATATTTGTCTGTCTCTCTGAGTTCTCCGAGTTGTTTGTACCTAGCATTTGCCACAATTTGTTAGGAATAACCGGAATATCACGAAATTGCGACTCCCCAATGAAGATGGTTTGCCCTAGTTGTTTACCCAATCCCTTCTAAGGTTTCATTCTGAATGAGTAATATATATAAAAGTTTTTATTACAAAGAGCCACAAAATAATTACTGAATTACAACAATTATTTATTATCCGTAATTGACTACCAATTTTAATTATATTACTGATATTACGTACAATTTAATTGTCAGATTATTAAGATATTATTTCATTTATGACAAAACAGAATATATATGTAGTTTTATTTCTTATTCATTATATTTATGTAGTTGCGGACAATAGAATGACTACTGTGTTTTAAATGTAAAATGGCATTTTAATGGTATCGTCGCGTCTTAAATATTGTGCTGTCCACTTCTTAGATCAAGGATAATTGAAAGTCATTTGCTACTTGAGGAAGATTTTATAAGAGTTTCAGATCAGATCCAAAGAACGTGAGTGCGAATTTGCAATGACTGACCATTATTAAGATTTATTTTTTCTACTGCGTAGCAAATGGTTGTGTAGAAATAATTAAAATAAGCTACCAAGGTATAAAATGTTTCTCTGTAGATTTCAAGAGCTGAAGACTTCAAGGGTTTCATCCCTTTCAATAACACGGGGCCAACAGATCTAAAGAAACAATTGCGAATCCAATAACCTCGTTAAAGTAGTCACTATTATTCATTTATCTTTTATTTGTCGAAAATTTTTCTTTAGAATGAAATCTTTTTCAATTGGCTCAGTTCAAATGAAATCCTTGGCGATAATACCTACTTCCTTTGCGTCTAATTTTACTGACGTATTTATCAAATATTATACTGGACGTATGACGTCTGTAGTCGTCTTCTAAGTAAAATATTTATTTCGATACAATGGGACAATACTATTTCAATGAAATGTGCATATTCAAGTTTTCTTTCATGCCACATGACACAAGCAAGTCGTACCAAAGATCTATGAAAACCATTTCGTAGAAATCTATGCAAAATTGTTCCCGAGGAGAATTTTTAATGCCTTATGACGTACCTGCAATAAATGAAAGTGTACGGTATTAAACCCAATCTTTTATTATTAAAATTACCAATCTATTTAATTTAGAATATTTTATAAAACGCCTTTCAGTGCTATGAAAAAGTAATGTAAATTATTTTTTTACTGAAGAATTATAATTTTTCGTCTGTTAATTACTTTAAAAAATTACTCCAATCTTAGGATTTTGAAAGTATTAGAAATAGATACGAAATATGGAACGGAGAAAGCAAGAGGGAAAGTTGTTTTGGGAAATGGGGCGATGGTAGACTTTGGAGGTGGAGAGAATGTATGTGAACAAATAATAGGACTGAAGGTAACGTTGGTTTGTCTGTAAGTTGATATGTAGCGGAGCGGAAGATGGGTTTGTCGGTAGTTGCTTTGCTTTTGTTTTGTTTTGAAGCAGAAATGAGTATAAAAGATGTATCTCTGGAGACGGGGATCTTTCGTGAGTGAATCCATCTTACCCTATGTAATGAGTGTAGGAAGAAAAGATTTGCTCTTACATATTCTTTTATGTTCACTAAGATCTATGTCCAAACGGAAAAATGTAGTTAGCTTAATTGACTCATTTAGATTAAATATCTATGCTAAGTTTTCCCATTTCCCACCCAACTTGGGCCAGAAAACAGCGAGAAAAATTAAACAAATAATTAAAATACACTTTTGATGGACAGATACAAAAATTTAGGATTCTTCTAATGTTTTCCCACCCACTTTACTATTTAACTTTACACTTTTTCCACAGAAATTATGAGAAACCAAGCAACTGTCTGTTTGATAGCTCAATTTAAATTTGCCTTGGCAGCTCAAGTGCAACTGGTGGGAAATGAATTTGACTCCGATTGATAAGAGAGTGAAAATAGGTGGTTGGGTTGGTTGGTGTGGGTGGTGTGGCCGGTGGGTGGCTGGAGTGCCATTCCACAAAATTTATGAGGTCCATTGATTTATTTAATTTTCCATCGAAGACATGCTGCAGAGATATCAATACTCCAGAGTAATATTCCATTCACGTTTAAAAGGCATTGTTACTATTAAATTATATTACTACATTGCATTATGAATTTCTTTGAAACTCGCATTGTCTAAATACAGCATCACGCTCTGCAACAAGAGGGTTGGAAAGGATTTCAATAAGAAACTTGAGAGAGAGAGCTACGTCGTTTATTACTTGTGAAGTTTTCTATGCTTCTTTGAACAAGAATTTTCTAAAGAAAATCATTTCAATGGCATTTTCATCATAACTGAGTTAGGTAAAGGACAATTGACAACGCCCGGAAATGTTATTTTCAGTTTGACTGCGAATCGGAATATTCTAGAATTATTGCATAGGTATTGGCATTATTGGGTCAATGCAATGACATGTTTCCTAATATCCCGTCATGCAAGTTGTGTTTTGGGTCCTGACATAAGAAATCAGTTTTATTGGGTTGCAAATATTTACTAGACGTATTGAATCGCCATTAGAGTTAGAGTACGGTCAAACGGGGTTACTTTGTTTTTCATGAGGTTACTAGACTTTGGCATCTTAGCGAAATGGGATATAAAATTCTCTGAAAAATTAAAGGGTAAAGTATCAAAAACTTTAAAATGTTCCCCCAGTAGAAAAAGCGTTTTTACAAAACATGAAAATTGGAATTAAAATGTAGTCAAATTTTGACCTCCTAAAAATTGATAAGTAGAGGTCACATTTTTAGGATTTCTCTGTAGCACTGAATCAGGAATCTGCTACTCATAGACGACGAAATATTTTGGCCTGAGAAGAATACACTGTATAGATTATGCGATTACCTTTGGACGTAGGTGTATGGACTTTTTTTATTTATTTCACAATGTTTGGAAATTTGTAAAATGTAATACGGGGCTGTAATACTTTGGTCTGCCGTTTGGGGTTGCTTTGGCACTACCCCCTGCCAAAGAAACCCCTGCGAGGTCGATTTAGAACCTATCATGACCAACGCATCAATGCAGAATGCCTGTAGCTCGTTTTGAGCACAGGGAGAAAGGGTGCGGGCTTATATTTGAAATTTCCTATCTCTCTTATGTTAATTTTTGAATTTCAAAGGGCTATAACTATAGCATCTCATGCTGTCTCATGCTCCAAGTTACATCTATTGTCAATTTGAACATGACGATTCTAATGAGATATATATGAA
>JABASH010004649.1:0-13593 GCA_019776445.1 Tomocerus maximus | reverse complement strand
TTCTATGTCATATATATAGAGGCTGAATAATAATGGCGACATTATTTCCCCCTGGAGTAGCCCCTCCGTGATGGGCAAAGCTTCAGTACTGTTTTCAGGGAGTCTGATCTTCGTAAAAGCATTCGAGTAGATTTTTTGAAGAACACGAATAATTTTTGAGGACACGCCCATTGCAAAAAGTCGATTCCATAGTAATTTCCAGTTAATAGATGGAAACGCGCGTGCAAAGTCGATAAATAGTGCGTAAACTTTTCGGGATCTTGAAGTTCCGATCTGGATTGCACTGTTTAAAGTGAATATTTGATCGTCACAACTTCGACCCTTGCGGAATCCTGCTTGAGCTTCAGGCAGTATACCTATTTTATTAGCCCAAATTTTGAGTCTCGTGTTTAGTATTTGCGTGAACAATTTCAAAATAGAATTTAGCAGAGCAATAGGACGATAATTCTTTGGGTCCGTTTTTTCTCCTTTTTTGAAAAGCATGACTGTGACGGACTCTGACCAATCCTTAGGTGGGGATTCGGAGAGAAAAATTTCGTTCAAAACCTCTAGACATTTTGCCTTCCCGTCTTCAGGTAAATTTTTCAGAAATTCGTTGCAGATGGTGTCAGGGCCAGGAGCTTTGTTGTTGGCAATCATTTTTAGTGCATCTTCAAATTCGTTCCTAGAGATGACCTCGGTTTGCAATTTATCACCTGCGTCCTGAAATAGCAGATCAGATTTTTCATGGGCGGGTTGAGTTTCCTTAAAAAACGTCTCCCACTCTTCCTTTGTCACTTGATTTGGCTGAGAAGGTTTTCGACGGAACTGTTTTACTGCTTTCCAGAACAAACTAGGAATCTTTACATTGTTTATTTCTTGCCTTTTAATTTTCCAATAGCTTTTCATTTTCTTCTTCCTGCAGTTATTATAATCATTCTTTGCTAGGCAGTACTTTTCCCTGCAAGAGATAGACCAATTTCTTCGTCTAGCGATTCTATTAAGCTTGCTACACAGACGTAGTTTGTACCGGCATTCTGAGTCGAACCATGGAGCGTTGTATTTCCTTATTTCCGGTTTCGTCATGTTAGATTTAATGGCCGCCGTTTCAATTGAGTCCTTGAGGGTAGTGTAATCTGTTATATTCACTGTGAGTGTCGATAAAATATCTTTATATTTAACAGCTAAATGACTCTTCCATTTCAATCCGCTCTCTCCTCCCGTTACCTCTAGTGATTCTTTATCTATAATAATTGAGATTGGAAAGTGACAAGATTCGTGTATATTTAGTATTTTAAAGTCTAAATCAAGGTTACATGCATTTTGGTTTATAATAACATAATCAATCACACTTTTTCCATTATTGTTCACGTATGTAAAGTTACCTTCCTT
Organism: Tomocerus maximus; assembly: GCA_019776445.1. NCBI lineage: Eukaryota > Metazoa > Arthropoda > Collembola > Entomobryomorpha > Tomoceridae > Tomocerus > Tomocerus maximus. The sequence goes on along the minus strand of JABASH010004649.1, from coordinate 12,222 downwards.
GTCCCCTGAATACTTTCCGTTTGCCACAGTGAGATTGTTTTCCTCTAGTAGTGTAATTAGGTTAGTCCCATATTTGTTAAGTACCTTGTCTTTTGAACATCTTTCATCTAAATTATACATAAAGTTAACATTATTATCATAGTCACCTATTCTGGAATTAAAATCACCACCCAGGAACATGGGCATATTTTTATCCACGCCGAGGTTTGTAACAATGTCATTTAATTCCAGAATTTTAACCTTGTGGTCTTGGTTGCCTTGTATATAAATTATACCTACAATTGCATTTTTCCCAATTCTCCTACAGAAAATTTCGCATATTATCCATGATTGACTTATACTAATTATCTTCACTAATTTAGAATGATTAATATTAATTAATAACGCAAGACCCCCTATTCCCCTACCCTTACTGTGTAATTTTTCTGCGTTTTGGGTAATGCAAATGAAATTATTTAAATAGCCGGGAGATTTGTATGTTTCACATTCCCATGTTTCACATAAGCCAATTACGCTGCAATCTTTAAAGATTTGCTTCTCTTCACCGCTTAAATAATTTAATTTGCGTAACCCCTCTATATTCCAAAATATAAATGAATTTTTAAATGTATTTTTATTTGAACTTAGCTTAGTTTTAATTACTGTCGTGTTTGTGGGCTTCCACCCTCATTTCTTTTGAACTGCTTCCCCCTTGTCATTGACCACGTAAGCAGCTTCATATTTTCCATTTCGAAAAACGTTAAGTTGGATTCCTTTCAGTTTGGCCTCGATTTTCTGCACGGGGTCTCGGATCTCCTTGCCTTTCCTGCGCAGGATAGCACGTAATTTCCTCTCCTCAAACGTAAAATCTTCATTGATGAAAATCCCATCTTCAAGTTTCTTCTTTTCCGTTAAGATTTTAACTTTGTCCATTGATCTCAGCAACTTAACGAGAATGGGACGCTCCTGTCCTGCTGTCGGCCTCCCCATACGATAGATGTTGTCAATTATAACATCTTTTACTCCAATTTTGTCCATTATCTCTTCGAATTTGATCACAAGAGTGCTCAGTGGTTCCTTTTCGACTTCTTGTACACCAACGATAACGATATTTTTTTCTCTTTGAGTTTTTTCTACTTTATCGATACGGTTTTCAACTGCCACAACTTTGTCTTTCAATTTCGGAATTTCTGAGAGATTTTCAGACATTTTTGAGATCAGCCGTTCCTCCATCTGTTCCAGTAAAACTTTGATTTCTGATGTCGTAGTGTCCAAATCCTGACTGGATTCAAAATCAGGGGTGCCTCCCTTATTGCGTTTAACATTTTTTTTCACCATTTCTAACTAGGTATGCTATTAAAATCGAAATTTTAATCAAAATTTAGTAGAGCGAAAAGTGCAGGTGCTACGTTTTAAATCGCCCGCCAGCTCCCTCCTCTATAGCTGTACATAAAAATTCTAATTTTTTTTATATCGCTACTTTCATTAGTTGTTCGATTCCATTCATACGCTGATATAGAGTATAAGTATGCAAACATAGTAATAAAATCGTTGCTCTTAAATAAATCTGTAGAAATAAAGAAATACTTATTGTTATCCGTAGTATACATACGTATTAATACCTAAAGCTATTTGAGATACCTAATACAACTATTAGGTACTACAAACCAGTTGGAATTGCATTTTATGCACTTGTATACTGAACTGAACCACGTCAAGCATGCGATACAAAAGGTGAACTTTTATTTTCTGGAGAGAACTAATTCCCGACACAAACGATCATCTGTAATTGCCCATTGCACTGCATTGTAAGATTTTGTACATCCGTTTTCTGTTTCTCAGAAGTTCGAAATGTGAGAAATGACTGTTTATCCATCCTACACAACAACAAGGTCAATTCTGTACCCTCATTGTAATTGCTGCATAAGATTACATTCTATCCGAACAGAATTGTAGTCTTGTTTTGTGCAAATATGTAGCAGTTACGTTTACTTTACAGCAGATGAGCTCATTAGTAAAGAATAATATAGACGATGAATGACATTAGGAAATGCAACTATATGTTTCTATGTTTGGCTGCATATGCAGATAATTTAAAATTGAGATCTATCTATGGTTAAAGGGGGAATACCTACGCCTACGCAATTGTACTGTAATCCACCCAAATCTATTTTACCTAGAACTGACTAATCAATTCCATTTTGCTATAATAACGTTCAAAAAAATCTTGCAAACAATGGAATAGTTTTATGCATAGTGATGTAATTTAAAGACTGAAGAAGAATCATGTTGTAGTGGTGGTTGATAGAAGCCCTTTTAGCTCAGGTTATAAATTGCAGCTTTTATTGTGTTGTTTTAGGATTTTTTAAATTCTATTTCTAATAGGTCGATGCAGAAACTTTATAATGCAAAATGTGCATGCTATTGTCCAATAGTACAATGCTAATTTAAACATCCCTGTCGGTTCACAAAATTTAACAAAATCGACTATGTGCAAGGCAATATTATTTTGTCTAATAATAAAGCGAACCGACCCAATCCAATCTACAAACATTCCTATAGTCCATTAATTGCCAATAATTTTTATACATTTGTTACTATTTTTATTGGTCATGTCTAGAATGCAAACGTAGCAATCCTATTGCAGATGTCTTCTACATTCAAAACAAAAACTAACCTGATACTTTTGTTTAGCAGCCTTTGCAGTAAGTTAAACTAATGGAATGATTCTCAATCTATTAGCTACTTTTCATTCACGTGTCTCACCTTTTTAACTTGTAAGTGATCAAGGCTACAGAGTAGTAGCAGGAATTTCTTTGCATTTTTTTTAGAACTGATAAGCTTTCTGGCTCTACTGTATCATTACACAAATAGTGTACTGATACCTCGAGTACCCACTGCTTGCAAAATATACCATGCCTTATTTATAAAACAGTGCGAACAGTAAATGTAAGCACAAATTATTCAAAAAAACTAACCAGGACAGGTTTGCACCTGTAGAATGAAAAATGATTATGTATCCGAAACAACTAAGCATCTACGCATTTACATGAAATTATTACGTATAGTAAAAAAGGGGGAAAATGTATGCGCCAGAAAGATAGTAGCATGAGCGTCTTGAATAGGTTACTTATACAATCAGATCGTCAGTTTCACGATTTATTCACTTTATTTTCTCCGACCTTCATAACAAAAGTTCACAGTAGATTTCTTATATACTAACTTTTAATTTTAACATTGAATCGACTAATTTTTCTCGAATGATTATCCAGGACAAAAATCTTGGAATTCTTTGGTTACATTTACCAAGAAAGTAGTAACATAGGTATAGATACGCACTATCTCCCGTTAGTTTAGACAAACTATATCTCCTGATTTTAAAGTTGGTATTCAGGTAAGGTAACGACAGTAGCCAATAAGCTACGCTCTTTACAGCAATAAAATTATTAATGATAAACCTAATATCATTCCACACGAATGACCAGAACAATAAGGAACGTCAATAAAAATGTCTGCTGATTACTAAGATTTTTAAGCTCAGCAATCCTTCTAGGCGTTAGCAGTTTTGTAATTTTGTAGAGTTGAAGATTACCATCACATTATGCACGCTATGCAAAAGCACAATAATTCTTAAGGCACTTTACAGGCATAACAGTGTAAGTATAGGTTCTGACAAATAATATTGAGACCACATTATTATTATGACCAAAAATAATCAGTGAGATGGGATTACTTTTGCAGGTAAACGGGAGTAAGAGAATGAAAGTTTGTATTGGTGTAGATTTGTAAATATTCATTGTAAAAATAGCAGCAAGCTGTAAAAACTTGATTTGACATAATCAAATCTTACATATTTTATATCCCTTTAGATTATACCCGTATCTGCTGCACAGAAACGCAGGGTATACAACTTTGAGGCATTTGTTCCAGGAGTATTGGTAGCCATTTCTCTTGAATACCTCCGAAAACTTGAATTTTATCCATAGTGGCCTTTGACAATATTGGTTTGAAAAAATTAAAGGCCATGGTAAAAACCCAAGGAGCTAAAAATCAAAAAATAAATCGTCATAAGTCTGGAAATTGCAAACACCCCAACAAAACTGGGGGAAATGTCTATTTTTTAAAAAGTTTCTTACCATTCACAATCAAAACTTGTTTTAAAATTTCTGGATAGTTTGTCTCAATGAAAGAAAATGCCTTGTAAAGAATCATCATGGCTAAAAGTATAAGAGAAATTATTAATTGCTGTCATTCATTACTCCTTGGAACAACAGTAGATTTAGATGAAATAAAATTTACATTCGACATGAATAATTTGCTTCATTCTTAAATTGGCCACGTCCAGAACCAGTGTAATATTAGTTGATCCACTTTCCTTCAAAATATTCATTGACTTTTCCAAGGCATAAAAGACAAATTTAAATAGATCTTCCTTCCAACCTTCTTCTACGCATTCTTTGCCCAAGTAGCTACCAAGAGGAACGTAAAAGGCTAGTTGATCATAAAAATGCATTTCAATGTTACAGTTCCGCTTGCATGGGAAATACATTTCAATACTTCCTTAGTGCAACAACTCACTTGGTCGGTCTTTATGATCATATCCTGTGTGATCGCAGATGATGCTGTAGTCATCTCTGAGGACGCTCGGCGGAACCCAACTCTTGTAACTGTCGACATCATACTCTTTCCTCCACTCTATTGACTACATACAAGGAAATCGTCATTGTAATAATCCCATTATCGAGGACATAAAATCAATTTTTAATTAGAAAAGTACAGCATCTGTATAAAAGAAGCCTTAATATCCGCTACCTACTTCATGACATAAAACAGGAAGTAGTCATTTTTCTGCTCATCTGCATCTACATAAAATAAATATCTAGTATCTACTCTACTTTAACATTGTATATTAAAATGCAGGGTGCAATTACGAGGGTGCAATTTGTGCTGGAGTTGTGTGTGCAAAGTAGCCAACCTTCTCTAGACAGCAATGGGAGTTCATTACTACAGATATGTACAGCCTTACTTCATTCAGACATGCAATTCACACTAAAGCCATTATTATGTACTTTAATAATTATTAGATATAGCTACTCGGTGCTTCATTGAAACCCATATAATGTATTGTTTCATAGAGATTTGCACAGAGATAATATTAAGTACATGTACGAAGAATGTACATTTTTACAATAGCATTGAAGAGGATGAGATCAGCAATTTAGATCTCGAGAAAATTGAAACTGAAACAACAGAGTACCTACTTAGGTTACCATTTATTATTTATGATATATGTTATTTCCTATTTCAGTCTCTTCACTCTTCTGGTCAGTCTGGGTATATTTTTCCCACATAGGTACATGGTACAGCAACATAACCTGTTGATTCCATTGCAGGTTTATAATAGCATTAAAAGTAAATCATCTTTCAGAATTAAATAATATATGAGAAGTTTTTCCTGACAAATATTAAGGAAAAACTCATGAAAGACAACAACATCTTTTTTACAACAAAAAAATTTTTCGTCGGATTATCTGTATGAATTTCCATTGTTTCATCTCTGACTACTTATTATTTAACCCTGATTTTTCCTCAAATTAAATGCGCGCAAAAGCAATTAAAATTTTTAGTCTGTTGCACTCTTTATAGCGTGATAATAAATACCTTAAGACTTCATGTATGGTATAATGCTCTTGTTCATGTCATGAAAAACAATATCTAAGTAATGATGACGGAAAAGCATGGGGCCACTAGAACTGATAATAAATCCCAGTATGAAAAATCTAAAATGTAAATATAATGAACAGTTTAAGGGAGCTCTGAGGCATCAGACTGAAATGATGCATGAAAATTAAGTTTGGTTTAGTATCAAGTCAAAATTAAAATGGACTTTAAAAAATAGTCATAATCTGCCATTAAGAAAGGACATGCCTAAAGAGTGTAATGCACGTCAATCCATATAGTGCTTCTACCGTTTACTGCCCGTACTATTACTTTCGAGACTGATTTCGGTGGTGGATTAGATACTCGGAAACGTGCAGGGTAAATATTCTGCTTCCTAAGATGTATAAAGGAATCCAATATTGTTTACCAAATAAATATCTTGAGAATGACTAAGTACCTATATATAGTTGTGCAACTTTTGGAGAACTATGAAACTTTAGATGTTACTAATCATATAAACGTTAATGATTCTTACCGCTCGCAGCATCTCCTCTGCTTTGATAAGGTCATGTTGTCTGGCTGTAATTACCATACAATTAAATTGATTAAAACTGATATTATCATAATGTGGCACAAATTACCTAGGTCTTAGGTGAGTAGCATACCACGTAAGAACCGCATGAGAGTTTCCTCGTCAGGCTCCACATCGGCCATTATGAGTTTAAACTGTGAGATCGAAGAAAGTGTAAAAATAATGGCCACAATTATTTATTAAACTAAACCAAAACGAATGATGTCACTTATAAATTACCTTATTCAAGAGTTGTTCTTCCCTTTCATCAACGGGTTTTAAAGAGTCCATAATTGCAGTATGTATGCGTGAACTTCTTAGAGAAATCGAAAATATACTTGAAAGGAAAAGCTGCAAAGGACTACCCAGATAACTTGTACCTAAATGTCAGTTTCTGTGAGACAAGAAAAGTGAAATCGTGAACAAGAAGATCAAAATGTATATCTAGAGTGAATTTTAGATATTGCAAGTAAAGAACTATGTAATACTATCTTAAGTATTTTGGTGTGATATAACCTTACGCAGTAAGATTCCTCTTGTGCCAATTACTAATGCGACTCTTGCTTCACATGTGAATATGTAGAGGAGATTAGTAAAAGAGGATAGCTCGATAAGTAAGGTATCTGTTGGTTTGGAGATGGAGAGAGTGAAGGAAAGGAAGACGAAGGCGAGAGAAGCACTGCGGCGATTCAGACGGTTGAATTACGTTTATATTTGTGTTCTCAGGTACTATTCCCTTAACTCCTCCCATTCCCATTGTTATAACAAGAATAAAAAGGTATCTACATCACAGTAATTCAGCTTTGCATAAAATATTAAGGCACATTTACTTTTACCAGGGTAGCGAGTATACGTTTTATCAGTTAAAGGTCCACTACGTAAACGTTGTAAAACACTACTGAATAAACCAACTTAAGAAAACTTTTGTGATATCTACAGATGTTGGGTTATATCTATTTCTATGGCCAAAAATTTTGATGCGCAGCATAGAATTTCATTAGGAATTTCTACATTCATTCAATTATCAAGACAATAATAGTATTTATTTGCAAAGCGAGTAATCAAATCAAATGCTATAATACTAATGAGTTTAACATTTCATTAAAGGATGAGACACATTGGAAGCGGCAGTGGCCCTCTGCTCGAGCCGAACGGAAATTAAATGTTATTTTTCTAATGAATGGCAACAATTTTGGATATAGTAGTACCAAAAAATCTACCGTTCTGTACATTTCATTTTCATTCGGATCGAGCAGAGTGCCACTGCCGCACCCATTAATGTGCCTCATCCTTTGTTAATTTATGCAACTCGTAGTAATCTTTCTAGATCTAACTTATGTATTTGCGTATCATTGCCAAAAATCTAGTGACAAAATGTTTGGTTTTAATTATAAACCCCAAATCACATAAGCTAAACCCTGTATACTTTATTGCCTGTACTTTACTTACGTACTTATGTTGTAAGTTTTTTATTTTCATTATCATTTTTATTTGTTTTTCAGGTTAAGATAAATGATAGTAAATTAAAACGCAGGTTCTTATCTGAGAGATTACCACATAAATTGTCATAAATATCTACATATAACCTCCAAATGTACTTGCAGTGGCTTGTAAAACCTGTTCTCATAATGTAGTCAGTATTATATGAATAAGATATTACATGGATAGTTAGATAGATACTTGTTATTATTTGAACAATTTGCTTGACTAGTACACTAACGTCCATGGCAATTTTCTCACGTCTGCCTATATAAGTTTCTTTTCTGCTGATGCTGACACTTTATAAGTCACTTGCTAAGTTGGTGAGGCAGGTTTTTATTCAGTCCCTTACGTAAGGAGTTTTTTGCAAGAAAGCTTTGTGTAGCTAATATTAAATACTCTTATATATATACGCCGCTCCAGGATTCACTGACCTAAGCCAAACCCATGTACATGTGCAGTCGCTTTAAAATTATTTACTTTACTGCACCAGCAACGTAATTGCAGATTATACCAGCAATCAGCACTGATAATAAAATCATGTATGCGAAAACTGATTTTGGAGCAAGTGCGTCAATGTTAAAGTTGCCTTCTTGCTAAGGTCCATTTAGCATTGTCGACTGCAGAATCCAGTATTAACAATAGCGTTCATGTGAACAAGATGCAAAAACCGACACTTGTTCTTGTTTAACTAGGTTCATTTCACGTGTACATATCTACGTCTTGACTTACCTTGTGTGCTAATTTTTCCCAATCATTGGCCACATTAACAAGCGAAGCAACTTGCATTTTGTGCATGCAAAAAACCTAATAATGATGATCCTTTGTGCCTTATGCATGCATATCAAACCAGATTTTATAAGCAACTCCAAATAAACTATTAGCATTATAATCACAAGACTTTAAATTGGTTGGTAAAGTTGTCTTTACGTCATATGTAGGCCCCGGTTTAAAAATTAACCAAGGTTATAAAATCCAGATGTCCGCCTGTCCTTCGTAGCGTTTTCTTTTCAATCTTCCATGACTTACTATTAGCAAAAATGTTTTAAGTTGGTAGTCAACTTCACATCACAGCTTATGCTTACGAAATTGTTAACTTAGTCATCATCAAAGGTGTTAATAACTTTTCTCAAAGGATTTGTAGGGTTACGAGTGCAGCCAATGCAGTTTACGTCGTATAATGTACGATGACATTACGCAGAAAAGATGCAAAATACAAGTTTTTACTCTTTTACTCTTTTACTTCCAAAATCATAGCATTGAAACACGGTGAATTGTAAAAATGAAAAGTTGTAAATTAGATGTTACTGAATACTCATCTTGGGGCTGTAAAAGATAGTCTTGATAGAGTTGATTCAGTCCTTAGTGCTTTATTCACCGCGGTATTCTTTGGGAATGGATTCCAAGGGCATAATCTGCGACAGGTGTTGAATCCAATTTTTTGAGTTAGAATCATGCACTTGAATTTTGGAAATGGTATTTTCCGATAAAATTGGCTTCACGAAATTGTATGCAATGGAGAACATCCATGGGGCTGCGATGCGATAAAAATAAAATACTCTCGATCGATACAAATGGAAGGGTGACTAAATATAAACTACTATTTCATTAAGTAACATTTTACCGTTGACAATAATAAGATGCTTTAATACTTCTGGGTAATTTTGCTCCAAAATCTGAAATGACTGATACAGTGTTTGCATGGCTGGAACAAATAATTAATTTAAGCTCATAAATTTTGTAGATTAGTAGCAAAAAAAGTAAAACAGGCCACAGACAACTCTAAGCAAATTCATTTGGGAAATTACTTTCTACATGTAAGATCTGTCTCATACTCAAATTTTCTACAGCCAATACAGCAGTTATCTGTCCAGTCCCATCTTCTCTGATTGATTGCAACATTCTTTCCAAAAGATGGTAAACAAATTTAAGCAAAATTTCTTTATGTCCATTTTCGATGCATTCTTTTCCAAGAAAGCTTCCAATAGGCATCCAAAAGACTATTTCAAATCATCTTACATAATTTAGTATTGATTAAAAGTTCACATAATTTATTTGATTATTCTATACTGTCTAGATAGTAGATACTGAAAATTATTAAAGAAATCCCGAATCATGTACTATTTCTGAAGACTAGTTTTTTCACGCGTAAATTCTACCTTTTGGAATTCTATTCTCTAGAATTTTAATGTTCATTCCTTTTTAGGGTGTCTTCCTACTTTTGCCTGCGATGACACAGGGTCAACTTACAGTTTTGAGATTATATCATATTCCGAAAGTAAATGTTTCTGTCTGGGGGTTCTGAAGGGCCGATTTTTGAAAAAACGATTTTAAGTGCGCGAAATCATTTTTTGAAAATAAAAAAATATAAGTAGTTTACAATGAGCTGCCAAAGAAATAATTTTTCCCTATTTCCAATTTTAAATTGAAAAAATGGGCCCTCAAGTCCCCAAAACCTTTCTGAGGAGTTTCGAATAGACTATCCTAAACGCTTATCTCATCGCAGGGAGATCTCCCTACTCGAAATACATTATAGTGAAAGCTTATTCATAGATAACGGTTCATTCATAGCTAACGGGTACAATTAGTATATAGTGTCGCAGCCGTCTCAGAGAATGACTAACTTCGGGAAGTGTAGGAATGAGTAAAGATATATTATGTACCTATAAATAATATCACAAGTAATAATCTTGGAAAACATAATTTACCCGATCGACCTTGGTGGTCTTTTCCGTTAATCATGAATTTTATGTTAAATTCGTCTTCCAAAATATTTGGAGCATTCCAGGCTAAATAACCTTCGATGTCATTTTCTTCTCTCCATCTCAAGCACTAAAATACGAAAAAAGGAAGTTGCCATCAAATGTAAATGTAATCCTAACCATGAGTTAACCCAGATTGAAAATTTATTGCCTAAAACATTCAGTAGCTTATTGTTAAATAGAAAGACTGATGAAGACAAATGTCATCACTAAAATTATTAATTATGTCAACAAACCTTTCTTAGCATGCTCTCTGCTTTCTCAACATCTCTTTCCCTAGCTGGAATCAAAAATATTATTTGCACTTATTACACGAATTTACAATGAGAGTGTAAACTGCAAATAAGTATAGAATCATAACTCGAATCAAACAAGATCATTTTATTAGAGAAGTTCAAGTTCAAGGTGATATTATAAGAATACACAAAGGAAAGAACGGTTCTATAAAATCATTCAAAACTAACCTCGGAGAAACCTCAGTAAAGTTTCGTCATCTTGGCCCAAATCAGAAACAACCTTTGAAAACTGTTAAGACATTTAATGCACACAATCGAAAGAGTAACTAATTAATGAATGTTTTTCAGCCCTAATGATGTCAGCAGATTTTATGTGGATAAAGTATGTGAAAATAGGCAGTGAACTACCCGATCCTCTAGCTTTACGTTTACACCCTTCAGATTCTACGCTCTGGATTTACATTGATTTACATTTTTTGTGAATTACGAGCTAACTAATTCTCACTCGATAATGAGCATTGCAGAAACCGGCTTCGAAAACATAATACTATAACTTATTTAGTACGAGGAAAGGAACTACTGGAACTTGTCCCACAAAGGCTATATTTATACATACATTAATGTCTGATATGCAGTCTATTCTTACTTTCTTACCATTTGCAAAACCTGATCTTCATTTGCAGCAGCATTTGATCCTTTCATTGCATTCATAATAACTTCCCAACTGAAACAGTATTTTATCGGTCATTAATAACTAAAAGTGGTTGGGTATTATTTAATTTATTCTTATATTCATAATTTGATACGTATTTATATTCATTTTTCTCTAGTTTATTACTAAAACCACCTTACTTTTCCTATGGTCTTATCTCCCTATTTAATTGGCTAATTGTTCTTCACTCACACCCCATACGACGTTTCATTCGCCCGTATACATATGGCTTCGGCAGTATGAATATTGCAAAATAAGTACAGGAGTGGCTAAGGCAGTGAACGCGGTATAGACGTGTCAAAAAACGAGTATATTCTCTAGGCTATGAGGCATAAGATCAATATTTCAACTAAAATAGTGTATTAGATCTACAAAATGTATACCACTACTTAAATTAAAGCTCAAGGAACGCAAACTCATGCAGATCATGAAAATAGATATTTATATATTATATAGATCTATTTTTAAGTAATATATTTATATTAGATATAAGAAATAAATTTAATCGCCCAATTAGAAAGGGAGTTTAAAGGGTCAGGAACAGTAAAGTGGTTTTAGTAATACATAAGGATGAACATAAGGATTCTTCAAGATTACATACGAAACCTTTTCAAGGAAGCAGGCTACTATTTACGGGCGGACTCTATTTACTACGGACGTTAGGGAAAGCGGACTCAATCTACCGATTCAATGTTGCCGTGTTGCACTGGCACTCTCTAGCACATACCTTGCATACATCACTACTACATACTACAGATGATACTATACATACTATTATAGCTATGTACAAATTGTAGAATGTTATTGTTACCTATATTTATA
>JABASH010004648.1:0-13596 GCA_019776445.1 Tomocerus maximus | reverse complement strand
ATGATTCTGTACGAAATTTAAATAAAACTAATTTATACCACTTTTTACCATTTTTTACCACTTTTTAACATTTTACCATTAAAATGCACTTTTTACCACTGTGATGGTAAAAACACATAAAAAGTGGTATTTTGCGTACACTGGCCCCACCTAAGATGGGGGACATGTCTTACCGGTTCATAATACCTTTGTATGTTATTCTTCAACATTGGGGTAATTAAGAAACTCATCCATTATACATGCGATCTATAGCTAATTATTGAATAATTTTTTGAATATCCAGGTTTCTTGGAACGCTGCTAAAAACGGCTGCAGTGCTATGGGAATGAATCTAGCGTATTTTTCATCCCAAAGTTATCTGAATTACATTTACACTGTTACTTCCTCTGCAGACGGTATGTGTTTCTTTGAATAAAATATTTACGGGCGGGATAAGTTAAATACTGGCTGGATATTAACAAAATATGGCACCACCAAACATTTCTTACTATTTGCTAATGACTAAATTCATTTCAAAGTGATGTGAGGCACTACGCCACATGTTTCAAATGAGTATGTCATAACAAAATAGTTAAAGTTCGACAAAAAGAGTGCAATATGCCGACTTAATTTGCTGGGAGAAACCCAGGATTTAAGCAGAGCTGCGTTTTGTCCGGACAAAATTTTTGTTGTCCAGGATGAAATTAGTTTTGTCTGTGGACGAAATTATTTTATCCGGAAGAAATTAGATTTTTTCATGGATAAAACCAATTTTGTCCAATTTTATCCATCAACCCTGGATAATTCGATTTTTTCCTACTTAAAAGTAATGACTGTAAAAATTACAATTCTGTTATCGGAATAAATTCCATGTGATCCAAGCACAAATTCTGTATCAAAAACAAATTTTTAAAAATTTGCAGTTTAAAAACCTGAATGTTTTGGGCGCCCAAACCTGAATGTTTTGGCCGCCCAAACCTGAATGTTTTGGCCGCCCAAACCTGAATGTTTTGGGCGCCCAAACCTTAATGTTTTGGGCGCCCAAACCTTAATGTTTTGGGCGCCCAAACCTTAATGTTTTGGGCGCCGGCTCCCCGTTGAGCGCCGGGCGCCCGAACGCGGATGTCATACGCGAATCCGAAGGAAAAGTTATGCATAACAATTTGTAATGCCTCTAATTCATCTTTTTGTTAACGAAGATTTTTTTACGAGTTCAGTGCATAAATACATAAATCTTACGGGCAAAAACATACATAGTGGATTATAACATATATAGCCTTTAAAAATAGTTATTTTAAAAAGTCACATGAAAGCTTAATAGTTGAAACGACGTCAGCCTTTAATTTTCACCCTCAGCTAAAAACAATATTTGACAAATGTTATAGATTATTCTTGGACTGCTGGAAGAAATTTTCGTAATCGCGAAGGTTATGTCTGGGACACTCCCTCCGGAACACCATTTATTCCTAGCTTAACCGTATCCCACTCCTACGGTGTAGGACTACAAATCGACAGGTATCCAACAATGCAATTAGTAGCTAGATATGATAATGACCTTCGATATTACTTGTGTATGATTTAAAACTTGTAAAAATGTCATTTGATTATATCAGAAATAAATCATTATTAAAGCAAAGAAAAGCCAAGGTAAAAGCTTATTTTATACTTTAAGGCTGACTCGGTTGCTTAGAAACTTGCAGTAACGAGTAATTTTACTACAGGGCTAATTATAAAAAAGGAACCCAGTCTGTAGAATTAAATTGGCGCCTTTCCTCCCCGTAGTAAAAATTGGCACAGTCTAGTGTAACCACGAGGCAAGGTAGATGAAAAACTTAGAACAGTGATAACTCCATTTATTTGGGGGGAACCGATTTCAAAGTGTAGTACATCTAAAAATAAAGGACAAAATCCTTCAGGCGGTATTGTGTTCCGATTTATTTTACTTTTTCATGCAAAAGAGAACGAGGCGAGTTTGTCAAATCACCATGCATTTCTCCTACTCCAAAAACTACTTAATTTTGAAAACTGTAGGGCCTTCGGAGGGTAAGGGCCCAAGATGCCCCCTTAGAAAATATGTGGTTGATGTTTTAAAAAATATATGGCAACTTTTTTATTCCTCACGGCGGATGCGCTGTCGCTGTAAAACGCATCGACCAGAGCCTTAATTCCAATCATTCTGTTAACTCAGATCTCGACGAATCCCATCTTAAGCATCTTAAATGTTAAGTCTTATATTGCTTATTTCTACCTATTTCGCGTTTTTGCTGGTTATGCCTTAGGCCGCTGGTGGAAAAACTTTTTTTCATTGGTAACCTGAAAAAATTCCCTGATGGAAAACAAATTCCCTGATTTTTAGACACCATAAAATCGGATGAAATTAGACTATAACCTTTTTCTCATTTTTATGCAAGGATTCCATCCGGGCATTAGCATTAACAATACACCCGTTTTAGTTTAGTTTCGCCATTCGAGCAAAAAATTATATTTCTCGAATTTACACTCCGTGCAAATACAAATACTATTTCTGGCCAACATAATCGAGAGCCGAATTCGAATCCGGCTCGATGGACCAATGTAGTACGAGAAATGACTGAAAAGCTTCCTAGACTTTGGGGCGGGGACTTTTTATTTAACCCGACGACGTGCGAAACCGACAGGTAATGATTAAAGAAGCCATTCGGCAATGGAATGCAGGGTCACTTGTAGCTCTGACATGGCATGTGTGTCCACCCACTGTTGGCGAAACCTGTAATTGGGATGATTCAAAAGGCATTAAAAGCCATCTTAATGACAACCAATGGAATGAGCTTGTCACTGAGGGAGGAAATTTAAATAAGTTGTGGAAAAAGCGACTGGACACAGTTGTTCCCTATTTGAGGCAGTTGGAAAGTGCTGGGGTGATTGCTATCTGGAGGCCACTATATGAAATCAATGAAGGCTGGTCTTGGTGGGGTGGACGTACAGGATCTGGCGGCAGTCGAAAACTCTACCAAATCACATACGACTACATGACACGGACCCAAGGTCTCCACAATTTAATTTGGACATGGTGTGTCAAAGATGTCCAGATGCAATCAATCGGGGACTATTGGCCAGGGGGCGATTACGTCGATGTGGCTTCCTTGGATGTCTGGGTGAATAAGCAAGCACAGGATGACCACTACCAACGGATGCTGAATGTTGCCGGCGGGAAACCAATTGCGCTGGGTGAAGTTGGGTCCGTACCCACCCGCGCAGTTTTGAATAAACAAAACAAATGGATCTGGTTCATGGTTTGGGCGGACTATTTGAAAGATACCAGCTACAACACTGACGCATCGGTTCAAGATACCTACTACTACATCCCCAAAGTTCTCAGCCAGGGAAATATCCATATATAATTTTGTAATAATGCAAAGAAAGAATAATCGTAGCTCTTGTTCAATTAACATTGAACTCCAGTATATAGATCTCAGTATAGCATTTACAGCTGTGAACAGCTTTCATACAATGTACTTAATATTGAATAAACTCCAGTTTATATAATACGATTTTAATTGCTACAATCGGTGGCTTTGGCATGTCTAGATAAAATTGTGCAATGCAAATAAGTGCAGACATATAGGTATTTTTACATTTTACATCAGAAGATTTTCAATGGTTGATCTTAAATCTGAAAAGGAAGGTCGTCTACTAGGATTGTTTTCCCAGCAATGCAAAATAACTTGATGTCTATTTAACAGTCAGTACAGATGTAGGTACAATTAAATTTTTTAAGTGCAAACTATTTTATCTGTTTCCATAATAATATCGGGAATTACTTACAGATCTTGGTTTGCATATCTTGGTTTAGCCATTCTGAGACCATTCTCAATTTTATCAATGAAATCTGGAGTCCATGACAAGCCTACATAAGGAACTTCAGCGAGTGAAAATATTTCCCAAAGTGTAATGCCGTATGCCCAGACGTCAGATTCAGTAGAGAAAGATAAATCTTTAAGCGTCTCTAACGCCAAGTAACGCCAAGGCAACGGTTCCTATAAAATAACACAAAACATTATATAAAAGTGGAAATTACATTATGCCAATATCACTGGTCAAGCATTGAATGCCTTTAGTAAACTATGACATAAAGTAAAATAATTAAATTTGCAAATTATAATATTATTTATTAATTTTCAATTCTACAATAAATTAAATCGAAAACTTGCACAGTTGCATAGGGATTTATTCACCTGAGATTTTTTGACATAAGTTGAGTATTCGTATAATTTTCTGGATAATCCAAAATCAGAAATCTTAACTAATGTTTTGTCGAAGAGTAAGAGATTTCTAACAGCCAAATCTCCATGAATCACCTGCAAAAATTCCTGACAATTCATAAATCATTTAAACAATCCAGAATACTTAATATTGTTGCTAATTACTTTTTTACTGGACAAGTACTCCATTCCTTTGGCCACTTGATGCGACCAATTAATTAAATCGGCGGTGGTGAATTCGTCTGATTTGGCGTCTCTGTTCCGTAATTTAATAATATATAAGAAAGTTTTGGTTTCAAATATTTTTTTAATCCAAAAAACAATTTCTTAACTCATTTAAAGATGGGATAGCAGGCGCATTTAAATAATCACACATTTCAGCGTACAGACTGCGGAAAAACGGACGATTTTTCTTCAAATAGCTTCCCAAACTTCCTAGTGGGCATAATTCTACCATGACGAACACAATTCCTGTTCATATAAAACAATTTCAATCGCCATATACATTTTATAACCACCGATGACTATCAATATAACGTTATGTAAGACTTATCGTGATCATTAATTATAACTCTTTCCCTCCTGTTATAAAAATCGAGAAATAATAAAATAAATATCAACATTATTATTGCTATTATATTTGAAGAATTGCCTTTGTGGAGACACTGAGTATCCGCACCAACCAGATTGACAATATTCGGATGTTCTTTTAAGTAACTCATCACCTTCAACTCCGAGAGTAGTGATCGTAGATAAGAAATATCTGAATACTTTTTCAACGTTTTTACAGCTACGTTTCTTCCTAATACGTTGCCACTGTAGACCATTCCATAGGCCCCCGATCCAAGCACAGAACTCTTGTCTACAGATAAATGTACATTTGAATTATTTAATTGTACACTTTTGCCAATTACATCTGCAACCCACCGATTTGATAACTGCTATCCTCAATTTCATATTGTTTTGGATACGGCATATATTGTATATCAGATTCGTCGCCACAATTATTATCCATTTCTTCAGTAGAACTTCTTCCTTGCATAAATTCTTCAATTTCTTCTTTGGTCAAACCCCTCTAGAATTTTGAATGCAATATATTTTCTATACTTATCACTTATTTAATTAAAATCTACTTACTAATTTATATCTAAAATTACTTACTTTTTTTCGGCGATAGTATTTAAGGAGCAGAACTGTTATTACCACCGTGTGCCATAAAATTACTAATGGTACTCCCACTGTAATTAAATATCTAGCTTCTGTTTGCTCTACACAAAATATTTATGTATTTAGTAACGGTATATGGATTTGATTGAAGCCTAGTCAATAAGGAAAAATTCAAAAACCTTCAATAGTAACTCTGAAAAACTTGGTAGCATTTCCCAAAGGATTTGACACAAAACAAGTGTAAATGCCAGCATCATCATAGCCCACTTGATAGAAATGGAGAGAGTTGTTGGTCACTGATATTTTATCACTTTTTATTGGCTGAAATAGCAATTGAGTATTGCAGTTCAATTAGTTATAATCACGTCAGTTACAAATTATTTTCTGAAAGTTGGCAAAAATTTGGTCCCTATTTACCTCGTTATTTTTTCGCCATTCTATTTTTGATGGCGGTCTGGCATTAGTTCTACATTCCAATCTTTGTACAGTATGATTAAATATAAATTTTACATCCACTGTCACTTCAGTAAACGTTGGTTTTAAACTTTCTGAAAATGTGTAAGTGTAAGTGTAAAATAAATAGATATGTAATTTCATTTTACTGCTGATATTAGTATTAATTAGTACCTTCAACTGAAATTGGAACTGCCATCGTGAGAATTTTTTCTGAATTCCAAATGAAAGCTGAGCAAATCAAATGGCTGGCACCTACAGGAAGCATTAATTCTTGTTCACTTTTATAGTTATTAAATAATGGAACTTCTTTTATTGCAGATTCTCTGTCTAAATTTTTTAAAACATTATTTAGGGCATATAATTGATTTTTTATTATATATTCAGTGTTATAGTATTTTCATGATAATTGCAATTTATGTTGTGGTTACTATGAATATTTATGCTCTTTACAGAGCCGTTTTTGAATTGAAGAGACCACATCAACGGTTGAGCAAATAGGTAGCTAATTGCAGTACACGAAAACGTGTACGAAATTTTGGAGTAAAATAAATTCTGTTCATTAGTATCAATTGTAATGAGAGCTTTAAGGGGCAATATTTCTTCAGTTGACGGCATTTCTGAATTTAGTAAGTCTGTTCAAGAATATTAAAATAAAACATTGTAAGACAAAAAAGTGGAAGTACCTATATAGATCTCGACATTTTATATGAATTTCATTTATTTTACTGTCTAATCTGTTCTGATACTATTTGCTGAACTGTGAGATAAGAGTGAACATAAGTAAATACTGAGACAGAACACTCTTAATTCTTATTACATGCATAGGTTGAGTAAACCACAACAAAAATCACCTAACTCCACTCCAAAGTCATAAACTTCCTTAAAATATCACAAACTCCAAAATATCCACCGTATAAGTAATTCTCCAATGGCAACATTACAAGTTAGCAAAATTATCCCAACGTTATGATTTATTACAGATAAAAATATTAATTTATTTTACTTACACGTTTTTTGGTCAAGCCCTAATAAATATTCAGATGGGTCTGGAAAGCTTTTTGAATTTCGCCTAAAACATGAAACAATGCCACCACCGTCTTTGAAATCGACTGTTTTGCAATACTGAGCATAAGAACACGCATTTAAGCTTCCTTCCCTTTTTCCAATACATTCGTTGTCCTAAAATAAATTTACATCATAGTATGTAGTATGTAGACTACATTCGTATTGAAATTAATTAATCGTTTTTGAAATGTACCCCTTCTAGGCATTTCTTTTTCAGTCCTGCTTCTGATGGGTTTCTTGCCCTCATATTAATAAGTCGAAAGTTGTATTTATTTTTGCGTTCTAATACGCAAGCTGCCCCTTTTCCAGTAACGTTTATTTGTGGTTTCTGATCTTCTGTTGGAACCGACAAACTTGGTCCTAAGAATAAAAGTACATTTTTGAAAAGTTCTGAATATCTGTTTTATATTGCAACTTGCAGCTCTTTCAGAATTCACAGACTAAATACCTCGAACAGACAGTAAACAATATACAGACAGTAAACAGGAAAGCAAGCACGAAACTATACAGAGAAATTTAAACAAAGAGTTTTAACTATGAGTCATCGTAATTGTAATCTAAACTAATAACATCATCTTTTACATATTTAATTCAAATTTTTAAGAATCACTCTTAAGCTTATAAGGTCAAGTATTAGTAATACAATAAAAGAAAAGATGCAATAATTTCCTCAAAATGGCCTAGCAAAATGTAAATGGGCCGAGCACATGAACTATACAGATAGCAGGCTACTCTAATTAAAGTATCTATTTTTTTAAATTTATGTAAATGGCGTACACTTACCTTTTTCGGTATTAATTTCGACTTTGTCATCGAAATTTTCAACAGAGCATACGAATATTCCTTCTAGATTCACTGAAGGACCATCCTTTTTGAAAATGAATCCTACCGTTGGATCGAACTGTGCATTTTCGTCCATTCTTATCAAGTGCTAAGATAATATTTAGAAAACACATTAGTCTGTAAAAACCAATATTCATTATTTTAAAATGAATAAAATTTTACATCGCTATTCAATTTTCTGAGAGAAATCGTTAAGTCTCGATTGAAAGAACGACAAGGAAAAATGACTTTATTGTCGTCTTCCTTAGCATTCAAGCGATGACCTTCGTGTAATAAAAAAGGGGAATCCTTAGCTACAATCGAAATAATATTAATATAATAATAATATAAATAGTATTTAGAAAATTAGGCATGAAAATTTTTAAATCCATCTGTCAATTATTACATGTTCTATTTAAAGTTACTCACCTTCAGCAAAAATGTAGAAGGAAGTATTTAAATTGCGATCTTTGATTCCAAAAATATTATATCGTCCAGTTATTTCCTGTTCGGTGTTCATTGTCATTATCAAAGTTGAAGTCGTTTTGTTAATTGTATCATCCATTTTTGTACGGTAAAAGGATATAGCAATTGATCTATGAGGCTTTAAAAAAGTATTCAACGAATTTACATACATTTATTAACTTTTAATGAGATTGGTTTTTATATCTTTTAAAATTTATTTATTATGGTGTGACTACTGTGAGATTATAATTTACTTATTCGGAAGAAAAATGGAAAATAAGTAAGTACAAATTTGGGAATGCAAAAAAGTTGCAATTTTTTTACCAAAACTCCATCGAAGTCCACGTCTATTGGATAAGAAGATGTACAAGTGATATTTATCATTCGTCGTGATCCTGTATTTTAATCATTTCAGAATTATATAACTCACATCACTAATTATGCATCTACAGGTAAAACTTAATAAATGGGTAGTATTGATTGATTGATTGATTGAATTTATTGACACTTTGAAACAACGGTAATACAACCTGTTCTCTCCCATCATAGTCATCTACTACTAATATTACTAAAGAAAAATAGATTTTAAGGCCTTTTGTGCTAACCTGTGTATTCACCATCGGTGACAATAATATTTTCCCTTGAACAATTTATGGTAGAGGTTTGCTCAAATATGGCTGTACATTTTGGCATCTCAAGACTCTGTCTACCTAAAATACACTTCACAATCATTCCATTCCACGTTATAGTACGAGAACATTCACAAGACGATATTGATGAAGATTCAAATACAAAAGTAGTAATTAAAACTAATCCAGCGAAAAACAATTGTCTCTGCAGTATTATCATTTTGAACTGAGTTGACTGCAACTAAGACAATCTCTTAATTATTACCGCTCGAGTATTGCTATACCGGCATATTAAATCTAATTACTAATTGGTTTATTATTAACACACAATTATAATAATATTTCTGAAAGCTTCCTAGTTTTTGTGATATTTCTTTTGTCATCAAGAGATGACCTTAAAAATACCAAACTGGATAATCGGATATTTTCTTGTCAATCAATTTTGTTCACTTTTACAGTTTTCTTCACCAAAACGGTAAAAGTAATAGTAGAAATATATATTTTCTAATTCCTCTACTTCTAATACGTACAGTACATTAAATGATGGAATTGCATAATACTGAATGGTGTTAAGCAATTGGTCATTGCTAATCGGGAGCAATTATTATTAATTATATTCAGAGGAACTTTAGTTTCCTCTGCATGTGAATCCAAAATCTGTCTGTCTGGCCAAAAATTTGTCATCACGATAACTCTAGTCCTTGTCAAAAGTTATTGGCAGATTTCAAAATCGAAATTGTCCAGCCCAGCAAATTTTCGTCAATTGAACGCAATAACACTTATTATTTGGATGTTTAAAAATAGTTTTTCTGTCAATTTTTAGTTTCTCTGCATTTGCATTCGTTCTGCAATGGTTTATTAGCTTTGTGCTTAAAGAATTAAAGGATTATTTATTTTATGTTTTCTGATTATTTAGTAGAAGCCATCCATACTTTACCAGGAAAAAGGGGAAGTGAACTTGTTATTTTATTCAATGTAACTCCTCTAGCCACTAAGAAGGAAGTTACCACTCAGACATTAGCTAGTTGTGGCTAAAAGACTTGATATTTTAACTGTTGACTACACAGTACACATGTTACAGGATACATATGCATACGTCCTAGGATTTTTGTATTTTCAATATTTTTCAAAGGTCAAAATTGTCAATTTTATTGAACATGACTTCATTTAAAAGAACCAAATGATAACCAAAGTGCCGAGTACCGAAATCTTATAGATGAAGTCAGGTTCAATAAAATTGACAATTCTGACCTTTGAAAATACAAAAATCCTAGGACGGATGCATATGTCCTAAGAGTTCAAATTTCCTGTAAGACACACAAGACACAAGTAAAGGTTTGTGTATTGGGTTCGTAAGCTGAAAATGTAACCAATGCATTATGCAATGACAATGATATAATAATCGTACCTACTCGTGAATTATGTTAGTGAATAAAGTATGCATTTGTACTATTGTACTTATGGTAAATGTCTGTTCTAGATCTAATAAATAACTTAAAACTGGCAAATTATCCCTCGTTTTGGGGGCAAATTTTGTTGCGCATATAAAATATGTATTGTGGCTAAACATTTTGTAAATTATCATTCTTACAATTTACTTATTTTAATTTGTTATTTTATCATGTTAAATGTTGGGTAGTCACAACTATCTTTCTTAATGCAAATTATTGGAATCTAACCAACCTGCTACATCTGCCAAATTCCATTGCAAAATAAACATTTCTAAGTAGCAATAAATCATTGTTGTATCTAACCTTCCTTCCAACTCCAACTTTCAATTAGTCGGCTTAGTTCGTGTTTAACCATAGCAGGAAATTCATATAAACATGTTTTGAGTTTTTGTATAAAATTAGCTTATTATCTACAGCGCATGCAAGTTTATATAATAGCCACACAGCTTTTTCTAAAAATATAAGAAAATGATATTCTCGATATGTCTGGAAATAAATAAAAAACTGGCAATGTGTAAAATAGAGTAGGTTGAGGTTACTATAATGTATGTGTATTATTGGTACCTGGAATTCTCAATTCCCTTTGTTATTTTGATATATAGTCTTAGTTCCAGATGACTGACTGACAGATATGAAACATCTTGTTTGAAGATTTCAGCGTTGTACATTAGTACGAGCATTAGGTACTTCCAAGCTAAACAAAACTGCATTAAAGTCGCGAATTTTTGGATGTAGGTACTAGGTACACTATAATGATCATTACGTGGTTCGCTGACGCAGCTTAACTCAAGTTGCGTGTTTATCTAATTGTAAACAGTAAAAAATACTTGCATCTATTGTGCTCACTTAAGTATGGCATATTATATAGTAATTATTTATAGGAAATACTATGAAGTATTAAGTAATTGGTACGCATGGAATCATTAATTATTATATCCAACAATAGATGAGCATAATCAGTCAATTTTTCTTAATGCAGATTCCACTCATGTGCCTTGATATAAAAGAGCGAATTCCATTATTTCTCTGTTGATTGAAGAGTGTAGATGTACAATCTGTTTCAACATTTAGTCAAGATATACATCCAAGATAATGCAACATAGAGTTTTAACAGTAGCCATTGTAATTAGCTACGTCTTTGGTGTTGTGGTATGTCAAGACGTTGGCCCTAAAGTGGAAATATCTTTGGGGGAGCTACAAGGAATTTATCTAAAATCTCGGGAAAATAGACAATATTCGGCCTTCTTAGGAATTCCTTACTCAAAAATAACAAATCGTTTTCAAGTAAGTTTTCAGGATTATAATTTAATGTTCAAATATTTTATATTAAAATTAAAAGTCGATGTGAGAATATGACAATCAGGTAAATTTATTTAGCATGTTAGAGAATACAAAACGTTTAAGCTTTCATCAATATTATCATTTCCCCCTCATGCATGTAGATGATGTAAATAAATGTAAATAACTCGACTTAAAAGTTTCAATTAGTTTTTATGAACTTTCTTGAAATAAATTATTATGGCTGATTCAGCTTTTATATTCACATTTGGCTTTAATGAAATTGTTGATGTTGAATTTTCCATTTTATGAAAACAAAAGATGACGTTATAATCACTTTATTTAATCAAGTTCCTTATTCATCATTTCGATTATTTATTCACACTTCATGCATAATGAATTAAATTGTACAATTACTAGCTAGCGGAAGCCCCAGAGAAATGGGAAGGTGTAAAAGATGCAACAAAATTTGGGGAAAACTGTCCTCAAGCAATGCCATTCACAACTCAATTTAAGATCATCGGAAGTGAAGACTGCCTATTTCTAAATGTCTACTCTCCTAAGGTAAAATAGCATTTTTATAATCAATAGAATTCATTTGTAAACATTTATTTCTATACTTGTCTCAAAAAAGATGTCAGGAGATTTTCCAGTGATGGTGTTCATACACGGAGGGTCTTTCCAAAGTGGCGGTTCAGATATTTACAAGGGAGATTTTTTCATGGACGAAGATATTGTTCTTGTTACAATTAATTACCGGTTGGGAATGTTGGGTAAATATATTATTGCCAAACTAATTTCAATATTTTAGTCCACTTGCATTCTGTTGAAATGGAAGTATTGAAATCTAACGAAAGCCAAAAAACCAAATAAAATGATTTATTTGATTTTCCAGGATTTTTAAACACCGGAGACGGTGAGATGGAAGCAAATTTAGGATTGAAAGATCAAGCTTTGGCACTACAGTGGGTTCAAACACATATTAGAAATTTCGGGGGCAATCCAGAAAAAGTGACAATTTTCGGGGAATCAGCTGGTTCTGCTAGTGTTCACTACCATATGCTGTCTCCATTAAGTAAAGGACTGTTTACTGGGGCAATTATGCAGAGTGGAGCAGCAAATAATCCATGGGCTCATACCAATGTTCCAGAAAAAAATGCATTTGCCCTTGGAACCGCTCTTGGCTGCAACACGCAAAACTCAAGCGAATTAATGCTTTGTTTGCAACAAAAAGACTTCAGTGAAATTCACAATGCTACAGTACAGTTAGCTGTAAGTAAACAACCGTCTAAATTCCTTATTTAGATAGAAATCAAACTCTTAGGCTTTAAAACATGGTGATTAAATCTTTATATAGATATAAATTGAAAAAAAACAATTATCATGTCACAAAAAATATTGACTCTGGAATTTCTGAGGCATGATAATTTTGCTCTTTCAATGCTTCTAACTGTATTACGAAAAATTTAATAACTTTCCATAGGAATGGAACGGCGACCCAATCGCTGCTGTTCCATCAACAGAGAGACCTGGAAAGAATATTTCGGCAAATATTTCTTCCTGACTCTCCGATAAACATAATTAAATCGGGAAACTACAATCAAGTACCAGCGATTTTTACTATTAACGAAGATGAAGCCCTTATCCTTAAATCCTTGCGTAAGTCGCTTTATACTTGGAACATGTGCCTTCCTAAAATCTCACATTATTGAGAATGCAAATTAATAACCTTACATTATGATGGACAGTTATCTTATACTCACCAAAGTTACTAAAGGAAATGAATGAAGACTTTCTGCGTATTTTTCCAATTGCTATGTACTACAGCAACAATGGTTACTCGCCCAGTCAACTGAATGATATATCTACTAAAATCAAAAAGTTCTACTTTGGGAATAAGGACATTGGACAAGACACGTTTCAAAATCTAACAGATTTAATTTCTGATGGAGGTTTTAGCACTGGGATAGAAAAGGCGATAGCTCTTCAATCAAAAACGAGTAATGTTTTTAGTGGTATATTTACCTACAAAGGAAAATATTC
>JABASH010004647.1:0-13597 GCA_019776445.1 Tomocerus maximus | reverse complement strand
TAATACCACCTTTAAAGTCGTGAAACATTTTTCTACGTGGAAGGGTTGTTGTACTTAATGAAATGTCCTTTTTTCAAAAGAAATCCTTTTCGAAGACAAATCAATTACCTAGTATCATTTTTTTACCATGGATAAGCTATATAGCCAGAGCCAGCCTAAACGGAAATCAAATTATGAGACCAACGAGCTAATTGCTCTTGTGGTCATTTAAAAAAAATCCTGTCACCTGTCGAAATCCATCCAACCGCTTAGGCTATAGCTATACGCCCTACTACTACTCGTATTCATGCCTGAATTTACGAATTGAATTCTCATTAAATATGTAATCATATGGCAAAGTAGAGTTTATAAATCGGTTCTGGTTGTATGTATGCGCTACGTTTCATTTGTGATTTACTGTTTAGGTAATCGCAGATCGGTTTAATGGTGAACTTACTTTTTCTGTTGTATTTGGTTATGCAGTAAATTTGCCTTTGGACACCTGAAGAAGGAAATAATTTCTTGCATGAATAATCCATTGATGAGGAGACCACGGTCGGATCAAATTTCCTCCTCGTCAGCATCTTCATCATCACAGCAACAGCAACAACAGCAACACTCTCGTTTCCAGCATCAGCATTTCGAGAGCGGCATGCCTGTCAATTTGTGGAGAATGGATCGTAGGGACGTCTGGAGAACATGCTTTTGCTTTCATGTTCGGACAGTCACTATTTTCATTGGAGTATGGCATTTGGTAAGGTTATCCGCTCCTAATTAATAATATTATTAGGATTAGCTATAATTACTAAATTATATTTTAGAAATCTTAAATAATATTATAAGGGTGAGTAGTCTAGTGAGTAGGATGTAAATAGTATTCTATTTACATCCGTTCTGTCCCGTCGTATATTTACGGGTATTACGTTGCATGAATGCCAAATACATACAAAGATGACGGTATAATATTGGAGTTGTGTTGGAGTTGGAGTGTGATTGTTGTAACTAAAACCTTCGACAATCTCGATCGCGTAGAATCGGTTTTGTCTTCAAGCAGGATTTCAACCTTCATTACCGAAATATTAAAAGCTTGATTCTCTTCTGTTTTTCACTTTTGACTTTTATAAACTGTGTCGAATCGGGTAGTTTATTTATCGAATATTCTATGATAAATATTTATTGATCATAATTCCAACGTTATAGGACATAGATACAGTTATAAGTCTGCATAATTGACTTTGACATAATTGACATAATATATAAAGATGTTATGTTAAAGTGTAATAGTCCTAATGCCGTACATAGGAAAATGGATATTGTGGATTGTCAAAGATGTTCTTAGGGCTAGTTTGTTAGTTAGAGGAAGCTGCTTAAATGGGGTTCAGGGGAGATTAACTAAACCTGGACCAAACTAACACATGCAAGCTTATAATGCAATAATGTACAAAAATAAATTTCGTTTTGAAGTGAAAAAATGTGTCACTTGAATTGACACTTAGATGAGATGTTTTATATCCCTCTAAATTAATATTTAAAAGCGGTTTTCCTTTTCCTATTCTCCCCGTACCTTCTATCTGAAAAAAAGCGCGAACGGCATGCCCGTGTGGGTATATCAGCCTTAGTAGACCCCCTCCCTGATGTCGGAAGATACAAGACGGCTTGCCGGACCCAGGGGTCTAAAAATTATTAAATCTTTCATTTTTCTAGCCATAAATTGCAAAATTTTCTTGCGCTTCGCGCAATATTATACAATTAACTATCAACGTCAACGTATCCTTAGTCCTGAGACTACTCCAACGCAAATATTGCAAAAATTTCTTGTGGCCCAGCAGGGGTCTAAAACGTATTAAAACGTATCATAAATTACAAAATTTTCTTGCGCTCCGCGCAATAATTTACTATCCGCTAAAAGATCCTTAGGCTTTTTTCTAAAAAAAGACTTTTTTAGCGCTAAAAAAATTTCAAAAATCCTATATATAAACGGAACACTTAGATGAGCATGTTTTATATCGCTCAAAATACGTTTAAAAGCGGTTTTCCTATCTATACCCTCCATGTATAACGATTTGAAGAAAATGGCGAGGTTTCAGCTCCGATCACCATACCCGTCTAGATACCAATATTTCCCCCCACCAGGCGCAGGCCCGACCTTATGTTAATTACCAAACCCTCGTTACAAGTAGAAGGAAGGGATCCATATAATATAATTTACAACTATCAATATTTATCAATGTTTGTTTATTAGAAGGCAAAGTATTGCATTTATTTTTGATATTATTTAAATATGCAATTTTACGCACTCCCACATGAAATTTCTCGTAAAGACTCGACTGTCGACTGGTGATGCTGACTGCACAGTCAGCCCAGGTGACTTATCCGAGTCTCCTTGCTTTTGTACTTTCAACTTTTCCATGTTATTGTTATAGTTTTCCACTAAGTATAAAATTACCAGTATCAATAATTCACTCTAATAAATTGGTTAATCATTGATCATTCCTTTACAAATAAATAAACTGAATTAAAACTTTGTTCAGATTTTACGAGCTAACGATTTGCAAGCGAGCAGTAAATAATTAATTTGATTGAGAGCTAATTTTTTGAAAAGTGAAGTTAGTGAAACCTTTTGTTTTGTTTAATGTATATAAAGAAAGGTATAGCATGTGAAATATAAAACTGAAATGAGGAGCAACAGTCAGCTAATAAATGTTACTTTTACTTGATGTTAGTAATGTTGCAGAACGATACTACTCAACTATCTTACCTAGTCATCCATTTCTCACAGATATTATTTTGCGTGTTACTTCCTTTTCATTTCATTAGCATCGTCTCCTTTGAGTGAATTTATCTTTTCTACACGTTTCTGTTATCTAATTTTTGTACTTTTGTTTTTGTTATTATATGTATATTTATTATCTGCAAATGATATAATGCTCGGGAAACTCACCTTTTCTCTCAAAGCTCCCTTAGCTGTTAGCAGCTGAACTGAGAATAAGTCTTCACTTATTCTCACCTTATTCTCAGTGCATTAACCATTACACTATTAATTATTAAAAGTTGTAATTTGTAATGATGAATAGCTCTCTGTAAGTAAATTGAATATGGAGGACACAAGTAACGTCGTAAAGACATACCTTCACAGGGACCATGTATGAATTATGTACATTCAGCACTAAACTAAGTACTTCTATTTACGTGATTAGGTACAGGGAGCTATGTATAGATAATTTTTATTATTATTGGAAAACGAATATTGTATAATTTTTAAATTCGCGTTACTGTATTATTGTCTATGTCTATATTACTATATTATAAGAATAGAAATTCTTAACAGTACTGGGAGCCCTTGTAGTAAAAATATTTTGTTGTGCACAAGAATGTTCAGGGAGTTCAGGTCTGTCTAGTGGTGTCAAAAGCCGCTTCTCAATTGATATTGGGGTTCGAATCCTCAGGTTTGTGTGGTAGTTAGTCTTGAGCTGGGAGAAGCTATCAGTGCCGTATTTTCGTAATTAGCATTGATTTGCCTATTTTAGTGACAATAATATGACTATAATCTATCCGTGCCCTGTCTGCAGTGTATGGATGTTCTGTTGGTTCTGTGCCTGCGTACTACGAGTTCTACCTAGTGCAAGTCTGGAAAATGGGATGCACGAGGGGATGAGGTGGGTTGAAGTCACAGACCGAAACTTTCGCTTCGTTACTACTCGGGGACTGGGGACCCCCTCCCCTGGGGTCAAAGAAAAGGGGGAACCCTAGGACCCTTTGTTTTAGTGGACCCTCATTGATTTTGGTGGACAGGACCCCCCCCCTGGAAGTGTTAGGGTTTCGGTCTATGTTGAAGTAGACTGCCATATAAGTGATTCTAATTGCTAGTCACTGGCGGTCGGCTCACATGTACTGGTTCCTCTCTGACTGCCCACCAAATCGAGTTGCGGGACAGTATTGAGTCGTTCCGTTTCATGGTTCAGTACTGTTCACCAAGTCTCTTTGTGTTAATCTGTACACTTCATTAAAGTTGTTCCGGGAGTAACTGCAAGTGCGGCCCCGCGGCTTGAGCGGTAGTAATCAACTACTAATCAATAGTAGATATCATACTCTCCCCCTAACACACACACACGCAAGAATGTTCTATGCCATGGACTAACTCCCAAAAATGTGCAAGGCGCAAGCGCGTATTCAATATGTAAAACAATAAACTCCACTCTGGGTTAGAATCTTTCGAAACTAAACCAAATATTGGTGCCTAAATCTTAACAGTACTGGGTGCCCAGTCCCTAGTATAAAATATTATTTTTAATATCTAATTGTTTTGTGTAATTATTTTCAGATGGTGTACATATTGGCATTGTCATTCATGGCTGCGATGTTCATGTATGAGCCGAATCATGATGGAATGGCTGTAAGAGTTGAAAAACCTGAGCAGTTTCTACCTACCCCTTTAAGCAAAAGTTCAGATGAATTGTATCAGGTAAGTTAGATTACAAATTATAAGTATTTAAGATACCTACGATAAAAGATGGAAGAGCGGGAGTAACGTTGCGGAATAGAAGAGCTACAAAAATTTAGGAGGATATTGATATTAGATAAAGCGCTATAAGCGCAAGCGCCCTGAAAAAATCAGTAAAATAAACGCTACGCTTCAAAAAGTGAAATCAAATAAATTGGTTCTAAACGAAAGACTCAGTATTGGAACTTTTATGCAGCATTTTATGCTCTGAATATTATTATTGTTCTGTGTGAATTGTAAACTTTGAATTTTGAAAAAGCTGGATAATGTTATTATTACCTATTTTTACAAAATTGTTCTAATTCTGCAATTGATTTAGGTTTGATTTGATTGCTTTTAATTATTTTATTTACTTGCGGGAAGACATGGTGGGAAGGGAAGTCATTTACAAAAAAATTAAACATTCTCTCTCCGTGTCTTTGTAAAGCAGCAGCGTATGTAAACGTATATGACTACATATTGATTTTATTATGACTATTTTTTGACCGTGTACTACTACTCTGGATGGACATCCTTCTTGGCCAAACTAAAAGAAACTAACTGTACTTTTCGGGTGTTAATTGCCTAGAATCGTAGACATAGAACTACTATGAATCCTACCTCTATGTTAGTTTAGTACCATTGCAAACAAATTGAACAGACAGTTTATCTCAAATTAACTTCTGAAGGGCTGGCTTAAAGTTTACGTAAACCTGCACATTTTCTCTTTATATTCTGCATTATCTTTGACACAGCCACAGACATTTAGTGTGCATGACATTCTGATAGTTTACTTCCTTTCTCTTTCGAATGATCCATATCTTGTAAAAATTAAGTTCAAAAGATACTTGAGCTCAAGCTATTCCATTTCGCCCACCCTGCATATAACGACTTGATTGACTTCATGAGGAAAGTTTGTGTAAATAATAATAATTTTACTATTGACTATTACAAGCAAGGACAAGGACATTATTAACATTTTAAATTTTATGCGAGTTGTCACAATAGAATCCCAGCTTTGAATATGTGAATGAATCAAGCCAGTCAAAGTGACTACACAATCCATATTGCGGAATATATAAATTTTTTAGAATTTCCTACCTTCGACCCGGAATCTGCATCACTTGAGACTTCAGCATTCTGCTTTAACAGTTCCAGCACATTTTAACGCACATTAACTAAATTAACCATAGGCCTACTGTCCCATTCCAATGACGCGCTGAGCTAGGGAAGAATGTGGACAGAAAATAGCAATTTCTCTAAGAATTCTTCCCCCCCCCATTCCCCTCTTTCAATAAAATTTTATTTTATACACATTATGTACTTAAATAATACTACGCTTTAATTGCATTAAACTATTACACGAACCTTTTATCTCGTTTCACCATTGATTGATGTAGAAAAAAGTTTAAATGCGAGACAAAAGTTTTCTTTCTTTCTTTCTTTGTGACATGTTCCATTGTATTCGCTTTCTCATGACAGGATTTTGCTGTTATTGTATTGTAATATAGTGCATTGCATTGCATTTTGTATTTGGCATTAAAGCTGTAGTAAATAGACTAGTAGAAAATTAACAAAGACAATTGCAACAAACATGAAGTCAACTTTGTATTTACAATATATCGATTTATACCTACTGTCTATAACACCCAAGATTGCAACATTGAAACATCCAAACAATGTCGTGGCAGCGACAACTGCAGTTACTGTTAAAGCTATGCTGAGAAGCAGTATGAAAGAAAAGGAAACAAGGAACGAAAAAAAGTTTTTTTTAATCAGGCCTTGCATCAGAATTTTAATCCTATATCACTTGCTTGCAGAAGACTACGTTACGTTACGCTATGCTCTCTGACTCTCCATATTTTCGCATTTTTAATTATTTAACGCAAAAATAAAATTTCAGGAACCTAAATCAGAACCTCTAACTTTTGAGCAGCATGAAAGTCGAGGAAACCGAATGGATAATTTAAGAAACGGACCGCTTAATTTTGTTGTCGAAACCAGGAAAGGAAACTCTCGTAAGTACTTAAGTTATTGCTCTACTTCTCACGTTTATCCTTATTAGGTATATGAACTTTCGTTGTAAAATTACGTGCTACAGTAATATGGTTTGTTTATGATTTAAAAATAAAAAATATGGACTGTTTTCATTTACGGTTATCAAATGTTCTGATGATGCTACTGCATAAAAATCTAACATGATATAATGAGTCACAGCATGTTGCAAAATGAAGTAATGTTGAATGTTATTTACAAAATGTTCGATGAATATTAATTTATGTTTCAGAGGTGATTCTGTTGACAGTATGCAATATGTTGATTACTCTTCTGATGGTGTATGGGGCCGTTCGTGGAAAACCGTCTTACCTGATGCCATTCTTTGTTTTAAGGGTGTTTGACTTCTGCATATTCTGGTATGTATATTTTTGCATAGGTATTATTTATTGCAATTCTCTGCCTGTGCAGGCAAGCTGGTTTACAGAGAAGGACAGGGTACGGTCAGTGATGTAGATGCCACGATACGACGTCAGATGTATTAAAATAAATTACATTTGATTGTGTCCTTTATGAGTGGGAGGCACATTCCATGAGCCAACGCTACTGGACACTTTTCGATTTTCATTATACCCACCCACATTGTCATGCTACCCAACATATCCTACGCACCCGTAAACCATAATCAGCGACTCTCTTGACGTAAATAATGTTCACTGCCCAGAAATTTTTTATTGTGGTTTGTTATGGGTTATAAATGGTTGACATTCGCAAAATAAGAACAAAAACCGGCTGCAAAAATAAGCAAAAAATATTTTGTCTCATGTCGTGATGAAATTGTTAGCACTGACATGTATGGACACAATTCATAAGAATTGTCCGAAGGATTTTCGCGTTAACACTGATTGATAAAAAATTAATTTATAGTCGATTCAGCATTCCAATAACAAAATTTGTTGCTTGTTTGCAATTACAGTTTGACGATGGTGGGCTACTTCTCCTACTTGCCGAATGTCACGGATCAAATAACAAGTATGCCCGGACTCCCTTTCCGCGATGAACTTTTGCAGATGGATCCACAAATACTGTCGCTTTTTACGCTGGTATTCATCGTGGCCGTTATCGCTGTTAAGGCTTACATCATCGGAGTCATTTGGAATTGCTACAAGTATTTGATGCTGAGAAACACGGTCATCCGAGGAGTCATTGCTTACAGGTAATGTTGATCAGTTGACCTACTTTTAGTGCACCTGTGCTTTTCTCAACTATTAATACGTCTTGAAATAAAATCAGTCCTGATTAATACTATAAAATAAATCAATAAAAAAATTATAACATAATGCCGAGATAATCTAAGATAATCCAAGTATTTTTCCCTGTTCAGAACAATTATGATTTCAACAATTAGGAGATTTCATTATGTTAAATGTTTTTAATATCGTGGTGCTTCTGTTAATATAGACATGATGACCCCACAACGATTATGGGTCTGCAGCAGAATTTGCTCCCTGACTTGCCGGACTACGACACCGCCGTTAATGACCCTCGCTATGCGAAGAAGCCCCCAATGGAGCAGAATTCCTCTCATGCTTCCAGCAACGTGAATAACCTGTTGGTGAGCAATCCGTCTACGATTGCCATCCCGCCTCCTCCTCCATACAGCGTGGCTGTCGCTGCTGAGCCCGTCAACCTTGTCCTTCCCATTGCGATGCCCCACGATCAGGACTACGAAACGGCGACGTTCCCTGGCCCAGCTCCTCAGGAAACATTTCAGCCTCAGTCGGACGCTCCCCTAACAGATGCTGTCACCGGTTCCGATCAGCCACAATCCAGCGCTGCTACTGCTCAGCCCGCCGTTTCTGCAGATACCGTCACCGTTACGCACGCCGCAATTCCTCCTCTTCCGTTCAATCATCAATAACTTGCTTTTCCGAAGTTCCCCCTTTTCTCCTATTTCTATCGTATTCATGTCTATTTTTTGACTGACTTCTGTGCTGAATTACCTTAGTTTGCTTTGACGATGATTGATTGTTTGTTCAATTCGTCAGCCAATGTAAAAACTGAGCGTAACTGTTAATTTCTGTTAGAATTATATAAATGTGAGTAATATGTACTTGGCTGGATAATTGCACCTAATCACAGTAATCACAATTGTAAACAGTTGAGTGTCGTGTCGAGTGTAGAAGGGAGGAACAGAATTTATTTTAATTTTAGATTTCATTATTTCTAATTTGTCCAGTTCGCACTATTTAATGATTCTGTATACCTGCTACCTTGTCCTTCCCCCCATTATAAACCCCATTATAAACTGATTGAAAGATACTTAATGATTTGTTTTGTTAGCATGATACTTATTTAATATGAACTTATCGTTAGTAAAAATATTATAACTTACAACATAAGAGAACACTTTATTTAAGATTTAAGAAGCGCACTGAGCAATCATTATATCTTGCTAAGTTTGTTCTTATGTCTGTAGTAACATATTAAATAGCTTCTTATTGTTTTTGGTGTGTCATGAAGTTAGTGATTTATTGTTTGTGAATTGTACACCTAATGAAAAGTGTAGAGAATAGAGACATGTGAAGATAATGAACTTGAGTAAACTAGTTATTATAATACAACTATTTGGTCTACCTAAATATCGTTAGGAATTCTCGGACTGCAAAGTTGTTTTGTTTAAATTTCTTTATTCGTAAAATCGTAATCGTATTATTCGCTCGTTCGTATTGTTGTATTATTGTAGCTCTGTGTCGAATTAGTGCGTAAATGCTTGCTGGTTGATAGTTGTGAGTGTGTACAGTCAAAGAGACTGATATGACGTGTGTGCATGTATGTTACTTACATACAACGTAGTAAAAAAAATTGACTTTAACTATAAACTTTGTTTTTCTTGACCTAAATCGTACTACTTAAAGTAGTTTTAATGCATGAAGGTATTAATATTTTGCTCTAATTTTTATGTCGCTGCTGATTACGTTGCTTTAATTACTTGTCGTATTAAACAAATGGTAGGAAGGAAATAATATTATGATAGCATTAAGTGTAAATAACCCAGTCAGTAGCGAAATTAAAAAATATATGTCATAATTTATGTCATAAAAGATTAAAATGGAGTGGTAGATAAAAAAATCCAGGTGAATAGATTAGAATTGACTACATAATGCGTACCTACAATTACCTACACAGGACAAAACAAACCTTTTGTCTTCGCATAAAACTGAAATTAAGAAAATGCGTATTACTGTTACTAGTATTACGACCTACTGATCACAATTTACAAAATCTGTTGATTTGTATCCTCGACTTTCTTCAATCCTATGTCCATAATCGTTGTTCACTTTTTTGTTATTTATCGTGTTACATGTTCTGGGTTGACTACACACATTCATCGGTACCTACTAACTAACAAATGATCACTAACAATAATATTACAATAACCTCTCATACCTTCAGCAATACTTGTGAACGAACTTGTTCCAGTTCATCATAAAAA
Organism: Tomocerus maximus; assembly: GCA_019776445.1. Classification (NCBI taxonomy): domain Eukaryota; kingdom Metazoa; phylum Arthropoda; class Collembola; order Entomobryomorpha; family Tomoceridae; genus Tomocerus; species Tomocerus maximus. The sequence goes on along the minus strand of JABASH010004647.1, from coordinate 3,647 downwards.
TACAAGATTATATTACATAATAATGTGCAGAATAAGAATGAGGAGCTACCACAATAATTATATGGGTATGGATGATATACATAATAGCAATCTGGAGATAATGGAGTGGATAACATAATTTAAACGAGTAGTCTACTTAGCTAGATTGATAGAAGTAAATAGTACTTTGACATCCATAATCCATGTGGGTACCTAAATAACTATAATGGGAGTTTTGGGTGTAATAACGAATGAAGAAAAGCTTTTTGGCTTCTCATTTTCATTTAATTTTCCATCATCATTGTTACTTTCTTGCAATAATCCACGGCACATTAACAACGTTCAGTCGTAAACAGTCTATTTTGCAGTAGACAGCTTCGATGATATAAAATGTCTATTTTAGCCCATCTTTGGCCGTACAATTTAGCAAAGTAAATGACATTTCATTGTATGTCTGCTGCAGAAAACCACTCCACTGACTGTAGTGTAGGTTATAAAATTGTAAAGAGCAGCATTAGATGAAAAAAATTATCCACAACATCGAATGTAATAAATGTTATCAATTGGGCTAGAATCTTGTTTGCAGAATCTAGAATCTTGTTTGCAGAATTATGAAAATTATATAACCGAGTAAATCCTACCAAAACCGGGTTATTTCGACAGACTTGAATTGTGTAGATGTAGAAATTGTAATTTTCGTAATTCGTAACTACTAATGTTCGGGTCTAATCAATTTTTGAGAACTGATATCATCAAGCTTCTTTTTTAGGGAAACTGTAGCTAATTGGTAAATGTCAAAGAGTGCTTATGAGGAGTAGATATAGATACCACGAATTTACGTAGAAAACAAGATATAGTAATAGCAATAAATATAAATACAATAATAATCTTATAGAATAGTATATCATAGGATAATAATACATAATTAACAATGTCGTGTTAATTAATTAATATATGCGTGTGTATACCAGTGTACCTAAATCCTAATGATCAAGTCTAAATCTAAAAAAATATACTACTTGGGGATATTGATTAATTGTAGCCAACTGTCTAGTATTGTAATTATAACTAAATAATCTTCACTAATTACAATTCCATAAGTATTTGACGGTTAAGCTAGTTATTAAATGGTATATATTATAGTATAGAATGTTACGTTTACTTAGAAATAATACTCTGTTCAGTAGAATAAAATATCTAAATCCATACACATAATAATAGTGACAGGACAATGACACTGTCACTATTATATCGTTGTCGACACACGCCATTCAAGTCAAGTAGCACAAAAACTTACCCATTCTCAGTTACTTATTTACTGAATACAAATAACAAATGACATGAATAAAACGTGTACTGAAAAACTAAAATATGTACAACATTTACATTTATTTTATTTTATTTTATGACAATTTACCCATCGATACACATTTTAGATCTTTCTTAAACTCTATAACCACACTTGTTATGTTGTGGTTGTGCATCTATTGCTTCAATACAAATCAATCACTAGAGATACTCCAGATCAAATTCAATACTCAATGTTGTTAGTATCTCCATCTAAAAAGGTGAAAACATACACGAAGGCACAGAAATAATATTGTTGTTTGCACTACTTTTCAGTTGCACAAATTAATTCAATAATAATTATCAAGAATAGGTAAGAGGGAGATTGGTCACAGTAATTAATTACATTTTAATTATTGCTGCTCCATTTCAACGGGCCCAGATCCCTGACAAGTTACCTGGTTGAATAATCTATTTTTTATTATTTGAGTCATCAAGCCGTGAATAACCTCGCTGGTCGTCTTGCAGGAATCTTTCGTAGCCTTAGACAATTTGTCTTCTCCCTTTTTTTCATGAGGATCAACGCCAATCATTATTGCACCTCGACCAAGAGAACCTTCAGACTGTTCCAATTTTTCTGACAGATCAAATATTTGTCCTGTGGTGTAGTCTGCATTCTATAAATTAATTTTAAAAAAATACTTAATATTCTAAAATACGATTTTGGGGTATCTTTTCTCCATACTGAAACCTGGTGAAATTACCTAACAACTTCTAATTAGAATCTTTTAAATTATTCTATTAAGATTACCAAGATAATGATTATTCAGCATATAAGACATTATTAAAAGTAACTTACAGTAAGCAGGCTGGTAGAACTGAGAGTATTGACCCAATATTTATTCCAAAGAGAGTCAAGTAGTCGCCGGTCTAAAGACGATTTGAAATAAGTAACATCTAAAGCGTAGTAGCTTTTACAATGTACACCGAAATCCTCGATCTTGTTTAGCGGAATAGTTTGGTACTCTGACGGCTCCTCATTAGGTGGCTTGTAGCCCTTTATACAAAATAATTTACAATTTACATTAATAAGTGAGAATGAATTATAAAATCAAGAGTGACATTCAGCAAGGAAAACTTGTACCTTTGGATATGTTCTGAAAGCTCCCAGACACACTTTTCCAGCGGAAATAGTTCTGACTGGGTCGATAACAATGGCCACGAAAGGCTCCTGGTAATTTTGATTCAGCATCTGAGTTGACACATCGATTCCAGATAGCCAGCATCCATATCCCGGGTGACTGTGATACCATCCTATGGCGTTTTCTAACCTCCCAACCTATTTCAAGTATATTACATCGCATTTTTTTTTGAAATATTACCATTATCCTTTAATATAAAATTAGCATCAAGGCAGTTTACCAGCTTTGCAGCTTCAATGTACGCAGTCATGTATTCATACGCTTGGGCCTGTGCGTTTACCCGCGTTTCAGTCCCTTCTACTGGAAGAGCAAATGAGTCCATGACAATCATTGTATTACCATCCACCTAAAATTAAGACAATCTTTAAAAATGCAATATTAAGGAATGGCAGAAAAAAGTTTTGACATACAGACTTACTTTTCCCAAAAGAAGACCCATGACTTCTAATGTTCCACCCGAACGAGCATGCATGACCATCTTGAGCAAAGCTAAGGCCGAGATTTTTATGTCCTTAAAGAAGTGATTGCTACATAGACATCAAGAAAACAATTTACTTGAACTAATCATAAACTACACATCTGCGGACATACATACAATGACTCGTAAATATTTAATATATTAACATTTATTTAATTTTTCGTGTTCGATTCTAGGATCTCGTAAATGAAAGGAGCCATGAAATCAGGATTGTTGTCTAAAATTGTAACTTTAAAAAGCGTGACTTATAAAAGTACAAACAATAATACTCACTCTCTCTCCCATGGCTTAGTGGTCAAAATATCTTGCTGTTGCTTCCTGTCATAACGGTAGATTTCGTCAATAGTTCCCACATTTTCAACATTGTTGGACATTTCCCATGTTTTCTGAGCTATTGTCGTTTGAGAATCTCCGCTTGCAGACCCATTTCCACCAGACGCCGAAGACCCTTGATTTTTCGTATCTTCAGGATTCATCTTAAAATATTTGTTAACTTTCTATCTGCCGAGACTTCAGAGTTGTTTGCTGAAATCAAACATATGTACTTTATAATTTTCTTTTTAATTAAAAATACAGCAAATATACTTTCCAATTTCAACTAGCAGTCATACTATGGGGAAAATAAGCAGTGTTCGATGACCAGCCGGCTAGCCGGCTAAAATGGCCAGGATAAAATGGCTAGCCGGCTGGATAAATACCGT
>JABASH010004646.1:0-13598 GCA_019776445.1 Tomocerus maximus | reverse complement strand
TTATACACACACTTTTACACAATCATTTTTATATATACACTTTTACAATAAACACTTTTGTACACACATACAAACGTCAAGTTTTACTATTACATACAAACGTTTTACAAAAATTTACCTATTAACACATAATTATTAATTAATAATCACACACACATTTACATGTTCAAACCATACACTTTTGTAACCACTACAATTTAGTATTCAAAAGCATTTTCGTCAATGATGTAAGAATTAAATGTACATACATTACAGGAAAACCATAAGAATGTAAACATCATTGAAAGGTGGACTTTCACCAAACGAACTACCTTGACTATGGTGTGTTCATCCGTTCACTGAGCGCGTTAAAAGTTTTCCCATTTCAGCGTTTCAAGTACCATTACATGGTGTCAATAAACAGCCTAGGCTCAATAAAGTTTGTTTTGAAATTTTCCCAGCATAAGCATCAACATATCATCATATTCAGCAGAACAGCTCTTCCAAGAGATCTAAAATTAAAAAATTTCTAACTCCATAGGAGATGAGACCTGAGTTGATACGGAGGGGATATTGGAAAAATATTGTTTAGTGAACAATACGAACAAAAATTGTAAGTACCTAGTCCAATATGAACTTTCTCTTTCCCAAGGAAAGTCATAAAACTTTTACTAAAGCATTCCTGGAGTTGCCCTCATGAAAACGAACGATACCTATGTCAGACACTGAACTCGAAAGTTTCGGCTTATATGAGCTTCCTCTTTTTTCCTTTCAGACACCATAAGGAACTTTCTCCGGTATTATTTTCACTCACATATAAGCGAAAGCTCATATTTATGGATTGAAGGACGTGAATATCTCCATGTGCCTTAAAGCATTCAGCATGGCTACCGAGAAATCATATTAGCTAAATTAATTCGGTGGTCGTAGTTAAAAAGAATACATTTTGTTTGACATGTTTAGCATGGATATTTATTGGTACTGTCCCTAAAACTAAATGGAATTTTTTTGTCTTTCTCAAAATAAACCTTTGCATATTTAAATTTGATTAAAAAAGTTTGATCCTTAAAAGCCACCCTCTGGTGTTAGTATTTATGCATATCCCCCAATTAGCCAAATGAAATTTAATACATATAGAAACAACTAAAGCTCCTCCCTCACTATAGAACACTATGTAAGGAATGGAACCAAATTAAGCCCCTGGCTTGTTACGAAAAGTTTATGAATGAATTAGAACAAGTTCTCAGAATGTTTTTGGTGCATCTTTGTATCCAACAAGCTTGGAAATGCAATGTAGCAATTAGGTCCAGTCCAGCATGTCATAGACGAGGTCAAATTATTGAATTCATAAATATTTAATTAGCTGTGAGTTGAAAGGAGAGTTTGAAATCCTAGAGACGTAAACTCTCCATATAAAATCACCAATGTACAATGTATTGTAGTATAACAAGATATAGCATAGCTAGTAGTTTATGTATGACGTAGTTCCTCCAACAAATGTACTTATACCTAGCCAGGTATGTGTATTTTTAATGTGACACGGTTTGATAAACCAATTAACTCTCATTCCTATCTTCCTAGTTCAACTTGCATTGCCATTCTGTTACTGACACTCAGAAATTTTAAGGTACACCCGTGCTGAAACTGAGTTTGGTCCCACCAAAGTTCCACCATACTAAATGCCACGCGAAATGCAATATAGAAACGTATGCTATACATGGTTATTGCATATTACATGCGTTACGATGCACAACTGGTTATGAATTCCATAGGCAACTCAATCTAAAATGAATGTAAGAAAATAAATGAAGCCAAACACAATGAATGTCAAAATGAGTGCAAAAATTCCGACATCATAACGAAATCCTAGTAAAGAAATCTTTGCGATTTTCGGGATCGCTTATACAACTTTCCTTTTTCACCTACTAACACATAAGAGATATTTCCGAGCCTTTCATCACTTTCACAAACACGTCATTTTTATTTCGGAGAAAGTTTTTTTACATGGTGAAAGCTTATCATTTGCATGGTGAAAGTGTACTAAGCGTTCCTAATAAATCTCAAATAATGTAGGGTGCTTCAAATATTAGCTCATCTATATACACTGCTGCTTTCTCCATGTAAATTGCACTTTCCAGGTCTAAAATGCTCATGGAAATTGTTTTCATGCTTTTCCAACCACGCGAGACTCACTTTGCTTACACTTTCGCCTAACTTTTGTCAAGTTGAAGTAAAATTGTCCTGAGGAAATATGTGAACACATCACATGTTTTATACATATAAAATGAAAGTTTTTTACATAGTGAAAGCAGCATAGAACATTCTATTTGACGAACTAAGTATGTATTTGCTTTTCAGTGTCTAATAGTTTCGAATAGAAATAGAAATAAATCAAGTTTTACATCATGATGTGATTCCAAATTAACCATAATATTTTCATTTTCTTCCATTGAATTTTGATTCACTTCAAAAGAGCGCTTTGTAAATAAGTAGCTACTATTATAAAGGACAAATACGAAGAATCTTGTATATATGCATACTGTTTTGGAGTATGTGTAAATATTTTACTGGTAAGTAGTATAACTTGTCTCCTTAAATAAATAGCTCTATTTCAATATCAATAATACATATACGCATATTGTATTAATAGTGGAGAATGACCATTATGGCCATCAGTGGCCATACTTTAGCAACGATATATCGAATAGGTACTGTCACTAGAGATTGTAATTTATGGGTAGACAGAGACAAGTACTGCAGGTACTATGTGATGATAATGATATGTAAGTAGTAGTTAAATGAGCAATAAAACTTCTTAAACAGTCACACTCGTTTGCAATTGCTGGAAATGGAATAATAATAGTATAAAGTTGAAGTTATAGCATCTCAACCCAATATACCCCATTTGGATCCTACGTAGGTATATAAAAGTCAGAACCCCTAGCCTAACTCAACTAACAGGATCCAATATCCAATGTACATGCATTCCCTATAGGACCAATCCAAAATTCACTTGAGTGCATTTACAGTGTAATGTATATAGTAATAAGACCATTCTGAGTAATGACATAGGACCACTGCGACCAAACTCAGTTATTTACTTAGTGCTATAATATTTAGCATTTCCTGTTTCTTATCCATTGACAATCGTGTCCCTCATAAGCGTCTACATGCATTCCACATCACACTACCGCTTTTACTACATGAACTCTCTACTTCTGTGAATCCTCAAATATATTCTTATATTATGTACAAACAAGGTAGTACTACGTGTGTGGACAAAGCATTCATACAAGGTCTGCATCCGCTCTGCATCCGATCCTCGAGCTATAGAATAGAAGAACAATCGTTTAGTGGCCAGACTCACATTTACTACAGAATTTTAGTGTAACCAAAACTGTGACTTTCTCACATATAAAACTCCATGCGATGCGCATGCATGCGCAAATATTGGAGAAAGGAGTGGCTGTTATCGATCACTTCGCAAACTGAACTCCGACCACGATACTACGGCCAACTCTCACTCTTACTTATATGTCGTCAGCAATTGGCGTAACTAACTCATCTCCTCAATACACCACTAAATCTTTAACTCGTATTTTTATCATAAAGAGGAAATCATCATCATTCCAAGTATTATCCGGATAAATTCAGAATCAAAAATCATACGCAAATAATTTGTGTTACAACAAAATAGTACAATTTATTTTGGGAAAGAAAAATTTTTACTTACGTTTAAGTCGCATTCATGACTCATTTGGGCAAAAATTAAAAAATAATTGAAGTACTAAATGAAATTAAGGCGGAAATTCTTTAATTTGGTTTACAAAAGTTTAAGCAATAATAGGTGTTATGGATTTTTAATAAGAACGTGACTTAGTTACACCTGAATATAATATAAAGTTTAAACGCTAAATGTAAACTCAAAATTATTCGATCTATGGCATTTTAATTATGGGCCTAAGTTATGGGTGACTATTGTCATTGGCCAAATCAAAGTAATCATGACTCCCTTTTCAGATAAATATTATTTACGCCCACGGGTCGTGCCGTACCCAAAGAGTGTAGTTAATATTTGGTGTTGACTGTTCTGACTTTTTACTGAGTCAGACTTACGCTGAAATGAAAGTACAAATAAGAGAGTTTTGATTTATTTTTTATTCTTAACATTTCGGTGCTCTGCATGGAGCATTTCTATTTATATTATCCTTGTCAACTTGTCACTGTTAACTATCTCAAACTGCCCTCCAGCAAACATTATATCGGGTTTACATAGATCAGGGAAGTGCTACAGTAATCCACTATCCGGCTACTTTTGCTAGTTAGTTAGTAGGTGTGTGCATTACTACTACTACCTTTATCTTTGTTTGTACAAAAGAGCATCGTTCAATTCACAATCACTTAAGTATATTTTGATTGCACCGGCTACAAAACGATTGGTCTTCATATGGTGTGATCTGCTCATCCTTATACATAATTTACGTAATCCGACACTGCTCTTCCTCACATCCTACCGGAATTGCAATTTTTTCTAATCAAACGAATTTTCTATTGCCTAAACAAATCCGACATTTTAAGGTGCAGCAGAAAACTGGCGCTTGTGACCACCTTTCATTAAAGGTCAGCACATTTCTTTCTATAAAGTAATTTTTTATTGTAGAATTATTTTTCAGATATTGCTAAATACAATTTACATATTATGATGCTACTCTTCAGTCTTTATCTTTATACGTTACACCACAATGGTATCTCGCTTTCTGTCTCTATACCCCGCCAAAAGCAAAAACCGAAAACCACCGTTACCACTTCATGCATTATCTAGTGCCGGTGTGGCTTTATTGGTTATTACCATTAATCATCATTATTGGTATTTTCATATCTTTATTAAATAAATATTTCCTTATTATACTTAAATATTATAATATTTATACCTTGTAAATACTGTATGAGATACTGTGACGATTTATCAGTGAAGAGGGTATACCTTCCTTTGCAAACAGATATCGGTAAGCACAACAACTAGTAGGACCAGTTTTACCACATACTGGGTGTTGGTAGTCAGTTCAATGATAAATTTGGAGTATTCCCATATGCCACCACACTTCTAGGAGTTCGACCACAATTAAATAGAATAATTCTAATACACACTGGGAGCCTAACTGTAATAATAATTTCACAACAATATTGCAGGTTCAGTTTCTCAATTTTGGTCTCATATTTCAGTGGTCAACTTTGGCATGTGAAATGAGTCATTTTATGCGCATTAGTTTGCAGTCTATAATTAATCCCATGCACAAGGCGAGTTATGTGAAATATATATGTATGTTATGTAATTAGTTGCATGTGTAATACTGCACATAGATAAAGACCGATATGCGATAGCTGATTCTAGTATTTCTATTTACTAGTCTCCTAGTTCAATCTCATTTGCCTGGCATAAAGCATAAAACAATACCTTTTCATTAGTCCAATATCCTTTTCGTTATCTCAGTTATCGTCTACAATTTCCACGGAATCCTGTAATCTGCATTTACCTGCATCATTTGCTACACTTTAGCCATTGCCTACCATATATATAGGTGACATGTCCATGCAATAATATTGAACAAGGTGAAATCAGTAGATAGGAAATATTAATAACGATATAGATAACGTAATGGTCAACTAATACCAATAAAACGCCCATCCTCAGCCTATCTATTTAGCAAAGTCATTTTCATGTTACTACTTACGACATGGGGTTTCCTTATTATCACTTTATCACATTAAACTGACCAAGACAGAAACGTTTTCTTATATAGTCTATAAGTAAATTTGTTTTTGTTGTTCTGAGAGTTAGAGGTAGACTAAGCACTTTTATTGTGTAAGTCTCTCGAGGATGCTATAAAAAAGAATTCCGGGCTTCCGAGAATACAGAATCATAATGTATGAATCGATTGATCAACTGAATAGTGGCCTAAGCTCGTTTTTGGCTACACATAATATTATTTATTTTTTCCAGCAATTCAGATTTACTTTTACTTAACGTGAACGATTTTATGTGTATTAGTATCAACTGAGTGAGTTTTATTTCTTCAAGTTATTGCGTTGCTCCTGGTTGGGCTTCCTACCCTGCATATTGCATATATACACGAACAGTCTTTATGTAGCACAAAATCATAAATATTAAACATACTTTTATCTTTATCTCTAATTTTCTATTACTATGCAATTTCCATTTAGCTATTAGCTATCTATGCATGTGGCCTGAATCTCGGCTATAAACTATTAGCCAATAGTCATCCAATAGTCAGGTAGCCAAACTCTATCTTCCAGACAGTATTTACAGCCAAGACACGATAATATTATAATATCTGTACTTCTTCATCTTTATTTCTGTACCAAGTATTTCGTTACAGTAGTAAACTCTGTATTATTATATGAACTTTATTGTTACCCATGGTCTCATATAGCCCCATTGTCATGTAAAAGGCACATTAACACATTCGCATAAATATCACATTAGAATTAGGAATTGGCTGGCATTTTGGCATTAGGTCTAATACCTATAAGGTTGCTGTATGCAATATGCTAAGTAGATGTGCTATATGTAAAATTAATTAGCTTACTCTTACTTTGTAGGTACTACTTACTTTTTCACCTTTGCAAACCGTCCGTTAGTCTGTGTAATGTTATCCTTGTGCAAAACAGCATTTTGCAAATAAAATTATGGGTGCATTCACCGAAATAATGCTCTTAATGGATTAGGATATTAGGAATGGCTTCCAATAACATAATGGGCAATGTGCCCTGGTGACCTGTCTGAAGTCTTCCGCACCACTCCCATAAAACCCAAAGAAGTTTTAGTGCTGGATCTGGAATAGTGTCGTATAGACTATAGTCACAACGACAGTTTAAATTATGTTCTCTGACATATGACAGTGCAGTCTATACAGACTTCCGTTATCTCATTGAGAGACAATGGCAGTTTTACTCAGCTAGAAATGGGAATTGGCACAGCCTTCGGTTTTATCACGGATACATAGGCATTGCGGGTGTATATGGCGAAAAAACTATAATATCGTCACATCGAGATTTTCGGGATATAAAAAGGGTGATGAGGACGGGTGACATCCAGTGGTTCACCCAATCTAATGTAATTAAAATCGGGCTAAGAAATCATTATCGTAAACGAGATAAACGACCTCATAACCCAGATAGGGGGAAACTCAGTAGTAAAATATATAGCTCGTGTATATAATTTATGTGCAAACGAAGAAAGCGAGACTCCAATTGACTGTGTTTTATGTGGTAGCAAAAGCCAATAGCCAACTTGCGGGGTATTTTTCTCTGAAAATTCTAAACGAGATAGTGACTTTGGTTATTAGTTTATTTTTGCATTTTGCTTGAAAGTCATGAACGTGCACTATACAGTTTTATAACTCTAACCGGTTAGATGAAAAGACTCCTAAATGGAAATCACTCTTATTAAGATGACTTTTTACTCCCTCTCCCTACTAATTGTTAGCTAGTACAACTACAGGCTTCGCCATATACAATGTACGGTAGCAACTTGGGGGTGTGGGAAATCGGCTAAAAACACAGTAGGATTTTCATTTTCAAAATCTTTTAAAGCGAGCATAGCTTGATTTTTGAAGTTTTTTCCTAAGCTTCGAAAATTCAGTTTGAAAATTTTGATTTTGATTGGAAAAATACATGTAAGAAATGTACTTCGATTTTATTCATATTTGTAAATACAAATTCAAAAAAGGGATCTGTTTTGGACATCTTACCGAATTAGATAGGAAAAACACTTTATTCCATATCTAACAAAAATTAAATTCGTTAAAGGAAGTCATGGTTAATGTCAAGTGTTGCAAAAAAGGGCTGATTTGTTAGATTTATTTATTTTTATGATAATTGTCGGGTGTCTGTACTATATCTGCCGGGATGTTTGGCCAGAGCGTAGGACTTTGCGCTGTTTGCGCAGTAATGAAAAATAATTTCGTTAGTAATAGTTTGTAAAGTGGTGTGATATGGTACAGTGATACGTGATGGATGGGTTATATGATAGCATTGATACATTGATAGTGCTGTAGAGTGTGTATAGAGTAGCGGTCTGTGTATAGTATGTGTATAGATTCTGTATTTTCATCACGGTCGATATTATAGTCATGTATGGCATTGGCATAAGGTATGGTCATAATATAGCGGTGTAGCGTATAAAGTACAGGAATACTAGCATATAACCCCGACCGACCGCGCATTGTTGTGTTTTCATTCAGTAAAAGGTTGAGTCACAGAGTGATAACTTCATGCCATAACATATCTCTAGAGTTATTTAGATTATCTTTCCTTTCATCTTTAGATTGCCATCTCCAGAGGAAGGCGGGGGCCTGGACAAAACAAACCTCGTGTGTTTGCGGATTGTATAGTAGGTTGCTTTGATACATTCTCATCGCTGGAAACTTTGGCAAACAAGGATTAGAAGACAAAATTGGATCCAGCAAGTTTGAATTTTCTGCACTATCGAGCAAGAAATCTGGTAGAATGGGTCGTTGCAGATGGTCACTTTTGTGACATGACCTAAAAGAAGCAAGAATGAACTTAGTCATTGTAGTCCAGTGCCAAAATTCCCGAACTCGGTTCGTTCGTCGTTGTTCGTCTTTTTCGCCAAAGTGGTGTGTGACAATATGTGATCAATATAACTGATTATCTGTAATATATTGCGTGAGTGTGAGTGGAGTGTGGACTTGGAACTAAAACCTTCCTTGTTCATTGTTGGACTTGGAGGGGCCAAGAGGATTTATTCTGGTCATTGAGCACTGGTCCGTTATTACAGGTTAGTTAAAATTCACTGGTAAAGATAAATCCTTCCGAATTCATCCATTTAAATGTCAATAAAATGTACTCAATTTTAATGACATTCTTAATTTGGAATCTTTCTAAACATAGCGGACCTTTAGAATGAGTGGATTAAGCACGGGTGGACCTCCACCATGGTTAGCAAGATTTTTTCATCGATTTCCTCACATAAATGTGACTGGACATCGTGTCAACTCGACTTTTGACTGGCGGAATGAAGTCTATTTGGAAAGCTTAGGGATATTGGCCTCATTCCCAGCTTTGTTGCTCATTCTATTCTTGGTCATTTTGCTCCTTTATCTTCTTACTAGATGTTGTGACCGACACGCCAAGAGGGATCGACCTCTTCTTTGTCTTAAAGTTTTACTAGGATTTTTGGGCGTAGCATGTTGGTTAGTCCTAAGTTTTTGTCGTACTCTATAATGATATTTCTCGGTTTGTGAAGAAATTGTTTCATATTCATTACTGGAACATTCTGGACTTCATTAGCCATAGCCATTATTATACATATTTTTGACGATATTTATTACAGCGCATCCATTGGTTTGGGTCTGTATGGAAATGACGACTTTCACAATGGGATTGAAACTTTTGTGCTATCTCTTAAAAACATTCATCAGTACTTTGAATTCATTACCACTCAGGTGAGATTTTACTTTATATAGACGGAAAACCGAACAAAATTACATGCTTTGATTAATTACAACCCTACTAAACTAAATACTGATGATTATTTCCAGACGGCTGAAGCTCAAACGTCAATAGAAGTCGGAGTTTATCCGCTAATATCCCGTCTGGGTGTTGTCTTCGAAAGGCCTCTCGTAAGTTTGTTTTCCTAATTTTCAAATAAGTTTTAAGAATTACATCGAAAAGAGTTAATATCTTGAAATTGTATGCCATCCTATAGGGTAACGAGTCTGCTCATGTGGAGTTATTGGCTCAAATGACTTACATGGAAGGTAATGTCACTCAGACTCTGGAAAATGCCCGTACTCTTGGGGGACTGTTTGAAGCACCCAAAGCAGCTTCTCCTCATTCCATTGTGCAGTTCATTGAAACAATAAGGTTAGATTTACTATATTGAATGTTACACGCATGTAAGTACACTTGTAGATTTAATCATAACATTTTAGAACTTTTGTGTATACGACACGACTTGTTTTTTGTATATATCAACCAATATATTGTTCAATAGTTTTTAGACTTCAGTTAATTGAAAACAAATTATTTATTTTCCAGGTGGCCAACAACGCTCACTCTGTTAATAATCTTCATAATATTCTGTGTCGTTCTGTTCTACGCCATTGTTCGTCACTCGCGGTGTTGCTTCATCACGTAAATAATTTCATTCATTAACTTTAGAATTTCTAATGCTAAAATTTAGAGTTTCTAATCACGGTATGTAGCTGATGATTTTTAATCTAAAAATGCTAAATTACGAGTATTATATGCATAGTGTGTAACTGTAAGTCGATTCAATTGACCGTGGTTCAACTAATTTTTAAATATTCGAATTACGCCAATATATTATAATAGTTCTGACCCCACCCGGATAGCTATTGACAGAGTTATTTACATATTTTTTCCAGAGTCCCAATTTACCCAAAAATTTTGGGAAAACTCTGCCGAAACTATTATACAGAGGTTGAATTGAATGGAGTTACACCATACACTACGTATTAAATTAAAGACGTTTTTAAAGCTACATTTTATTTTTAATTTGTTTAGTTATGTACACATAGGTTGTGACAATATTATTAAGACATAAGAATATGATATTATAGTTTGTGTGTAATAGCAGTATAGCTTATAAAATGTCGAAAATGCTTCAAGCGTCATTTACTACGTTTCGAAGCATAAGATTGGCAAATTGTAATTGGTATGCTTGTCTGTGGTAAACATTGTCTTGAATATGTTTTTCAGCTTCTCAGTATTAGGTCTCATAGCAGTCATTCTCAACTGGTCTCTTGTGTCTATTTACCTTGTGGGAGCGGTGGTGAGTTGATAGCCACTTCATTGATATTCAAATACATAATTCATAAGATTAAGTAAAGAAATGAATAATGTATAGCTAAATGTGACGCTTGTATTGTGTGAATAGGCACTTGCGGACATCTGTATCAATCCGAATCGGGGAGCTATAAATGAGCTGAGTCATGCAAGAGTCACAAGAGACATCTCGGAATACTATCTCAATTGTCAACCTCTTAAAACAGAGCTAGATCCTTTTAGGGACGTAGTTTTGTCTGGACAAAAATCACTTGAAGGCGCTCAACACACACTCAGAGTCATTAATTCCATTGCGGGCACCTATTATCCTACCAATGATGTATGTTCTTGTTGTTTTGCCTCCAGAAATGTAAAGACCCGTGAAATTCTTGGGATTAATGAATTGTATTGTGCATGTCTAATGTGATCATTTAATTCTCCTAGGTGGATGCCATTGTTGATGGTTTGTTCAAAGAGCTGTACAATGTAGAGGGATTTTTAGGAGAGGTTTGTTTATCTATTTGACCTTTAGTATTTTATTATTTATTATTTTGCAATTGCCTTAATCTGGCTATAATCTTTTCGGCAGATGGTTGAGTATTAATCCGAGAATAAATGACGTATCCACCAACGCTCATGTTTTATTTATCTGTTTCTTTTGACAGACTTCCTCAAGAGCTGAATGTCAACCAATTCAAAACCATTGGATCAAAGGCGTTGATGGTTTATGTGGGACGAGTCTCTTTGGATTGGCCCTCCTTCTCCTTTCTGCACTCTTGTCTGCAATTCTGTTCACACTTTTAGTGGGATTCGATTCTCATACTTGGATCTACATTCAAAAACGGTTAGCACTGGAAAGAATTTCCTATCTACGTCAAACATTGTTTGTTATTGATGCAAAGGATGTCATTGATGGTTGGCAGCTGTTCTTGACAGATTGTGTATTAATTAATTTTGATTGTCAATTTCTATTGATCTATAGGAAGCGTTACCTACAACAAGAAGAATGTGTTTCATTCCTTCCGGCAGCTTACGAAGGGGGTGGAGGGAGCAGTGGGCGAGGACAACGTCGAACAGGAGGCGCGGGGTCAAATTCACCTCATAATTTAGTTGCTCATTGGGATACACAGCCCACCCCTCTGTATTCAGCATTTTGATCATTTTTTAAAGATTAATATACGAAGCTTATTTCATAACTAGTCAATATAATTGTCATAAACTATACTAATATCTTTAATTCAAATAATTTGCATTATATTATTGCTATAGTTCGAGTTATATTAATCTCATTTAATTCGTTTCTCATTTTTTGCAGTAAATTAACTTAGTTAGCTAATGAAATAATTCTGGTCTCAAGTTTTGTTTGGAACAAAACGAATGTTTAACTCGAACTATACGGAAAGCTTCTTTTTCTGTCTTGGCTGTTGCTTGTTATGTTAAATAAATTCATTCCACGTGATTGTGAACTCGCCTTTTTTGCAATGTTAACGTTCTGCTTTATTATGAGTTTGATCAAGCCTAAAGCTTCTGCTAAATAATGTCATTTTTGGTTCTTTACTTAAGATTACGTCAAAAGTGATGATTTATGGATATTTTTATTCTTTTAAGAATTGTATTTCACAAGTCATGAAAATATGTTTCACACGGATATTCAAGAACTGCAACTTAGTACATAACATAAATATGTGCTAGGTAATGATAGACATCCAGATGTTTCATGTTCTCTTTGCTTACGTCATGTCTTACGTGTGTCAACGCTATCAAGCGCTTATATTCTCAGATTTTCATACCGTATAGTGACTAACATATCAATTTCTGAGGAGGGAGGGTAATTTCCCTACCTAGAAACGTTTAGATGTTATTACCCTTTCGCTGTTAGTCTGTAGTTACAGTTTCAGTCTGTTGTGAGCTAAATTTAGTGTTAGTAGTAGAAGTCGGAATTATAGCATAACATTATTCGCTTAGTGGTAGTCAAATATTGATTGATATGTAGATAACTAACCAGATTTAGATTTTGCTTTGTACAGAATTATCAGTATCTGTGTATAAGCTATAACACATGGAGACACTGATGTAGTACAAATTCTAAATATGCAGAAGGGTCTGTTCTGTTAGTCTTTTAGTGCATTTAGAGAATTTAGACAATAGACGATGTTCTGAATGCCCTGCACAAAATATTTGGCACAATTTTTAACCCGCCACCCGTCATTATGTAACCTGGCACCCTACATCATGTAACCCGTGATGAAGGGTGCCGGGTTACTTGATATTGGGTGGCTGGTTACTAATTGTGCCAAATATTTTGTGCAGGGTTCAGAACATCGTCTATTCAACTCACTTTAGGTCACCATGAAATTCATATAAATTGTATATACATTACATGTTATCAATAAGCTAGCGTCAGTATATGTATTATGTTGCATAGCATGTGTTGCATAAATACATATACAGTATGTCTGCCCAATAGGGCTACCTACTTGAACAGATGCAAACAACATCTTATGCATTGCCCTATCAAAAGGTGTTCGTCGAAATAACGTCGTGTTTTGGTTTTTTGGTTGTAGATTCGTTTTGGTTAAAAAACGAACGGCAAGCCGTAACAGAAGCTCGAAAGAGTAAAGGGGGCAGTAAAGAACATACCCTTATACAGCACATACTGCTTTAGTAACTCTATTTGCTTTAGTAGCTTGCGTCTTTTAATCTAATTAATTCTGGTAAGGACTAATAATTGCTGGCTCAGACGTTGATTTACATTATGCATATAATATAAATAACTAAGTCGGATC
>JABASH010004645.1:0-13602 GCA_019776445.1 Tomocerus maximus | reverse complement strand
CAATTGAAGAAAGACAAGAAATTATTACTTCAAATTCTCGTTAAACGAATTGGACAGCAGACACGAGTTGGAATAAATGAAAATTGAATAATCTTCAAACAGGAATTTCATAGTTAGTTAGAGTTAAATTAAGTTCAATCTAAAATTAGGGATTAGTAATATGAAATCACCTACCCGCTGCCATTTAAAATATCCTTGAGAACACCTGTTTGTTCTTTGAAAGCAAAAACAATCCATGCAACCCTCTTCACTTTCTGCCTCCAGTCCGTACTTCCCTTCTTTGCACCTGTCGCATTTTTGTCCGGCTACGTTCAGCTGCAATTGGAGAATAAAAATATTTCCCTGAAATACTTTAGTTTCGAAGATACATATGAATATTAAATGAAGCGATATTCCGACCTTGCATTGGCATTGGCCAGTGTCAGTACAACTGCATACTCCGTTACTGTCACAGTATTTGGCAATTGTTCCTGCTGCATCGCACCCACAGGGAGAACACGAAGGGTAATTAAAAAATCCGAATTTGCATACATTGCATTTGTCTCCCTCATAACCCGGCACACAGTTACATCTTCCCGTCTCCGGAGAGCATTGGGGAGTAGTTGACCCGGGTTGGCTGCAGTTGCATGGCTGCAAGCAAGAAGTAACTTTTTGTAGATCCAGTTAAGTTTCATTGTTTCTCTTCTCTTCAAATTACCTGACATCCTGCACTTGAAAACCCCCAAAATCCCACACTGCACTTGTTGCATGTAAGTCCTTCGGTGTTTGGGGGACAAACGCATCTTCCGTTCTCTGGATCGCAAACGTGGCCAGCCGTATCACAAGGATCACACTCTGTTCAATTTACAAATTTTCTTTAGTCTCAATCCTCAATCAAGGGACTAGGAATACTCAAAGAATACAATCGATAATCCACAATTATAAATTACCTTTGCAGCCGCTAGCAGAAAAGCCGTAATGTTTTTCTAGACAACGGTCACATTTCAACCCACCGATCCCACTTTTGCACCGGCATTGGCTGGTTGAGACGTCACAAGTATTTCCTATGGAGCCAATTGGGTCACAGCTACATCGCTCACATCCTGCTTTTGAAGCCAAGTTCCAAAACCCCGTCTGTAAATAATTAATTCCAAATTGGCAAGCAATCCTTATTAGTAATATTATATCTTTGCATTTGAAAAGCAGAGTCTCTTGCTACAAACCGCGCAACTGTCGCATTTTCTTCCCTTGACATTTGGTAAACAGTGACATTGGCCATTGTTGAGATCACAAATCGGGGAATCACACCCATCGGAGTGACAATCGCAACCTATACACACAAAGATTTTGACATCCTTTTTGCTTTTGGTTCAAGAGTAAAGAGGAGATAATATTTATTTACCTGCACAGCCAACAGAAGAAAATCCAAAGTGAAGGTCCAGGCATTTGTTGCAATACCGTCCACCAATCCCAAACTTACATACACATTGACCAGTTTCCTTGTTACAATCGGAAGTTAAAGAACCAACAACATTGCAACTGCAGAGCGGGCATCCCTCCTTAGGATTTCCATGGCCATCCTGCGAATTACAAAATCAAACAGTGTTGCATTTCCAATAAACACATACTAATACCATCTAATACTAACAATAATAATATATTTTATGTCAATGAAAGCAACTGGATATGAATTTATAAGAATTAAAATAAAAGTTTGTTTTGCTACGTTTAAGTTCTCTAAACTTACCAAACATTGATTACATCTTTTACCAGAGAAATTTTCTTTGCAGCTGCACTGTCCAGAGTCTGCATTACAATTCGAATTGGTAGAACCAAGTAGATCGCAATCACAAGCTGAAACAATTTTAAAAGTATACATACTGGTATACAAACGCAAGAAAAATTTTGTCCAGTGGAAAACTTACGAGCACACGTAGCATTAAGAGGATCACCAAAGTAGCCGGTCATGCATTCATCACAATTCCAGCCGACAGTATTTCTCGGACATACCAAACATTCTCCAGTCAAGTGATCACAAATATTAGCATCTGACGTAGAATCGTCATCGTCATTGGTGCAGGCACACGGCTTACAGTAATCCCCTGGGTGAGTTGGATTTCCATAAAATCCATTAGCACATCTGAGGATGGATAACAGAAAAATGAATTTGGAGCTCTACAAAATACATTTTAATGATAGATATTTTGGTCTTCACCTTTCGCAAAATGGACCTTCGTATCCCTTAGGACAAGATGTACACAAATAAGAACTTCCACTGACGGAACACGTAGGACTGAAGTTATTAGAGGGAGTAGACAACGGACATTCGCAGATTTTGCAGGCTGTTTCCAGTTCCGTTGAAGGATGTCCGTAAAATCCTTCGCTGCAAAATTCGCATTTGATCCCAGAGGTATTATGATCACAGGGCTGTTAACAAGTTACAAATATTATTTACGCCTCCTTCGCAGATATACAAATATTATTTCGTCACTATATATTTAATTTACTCACGCCACATTTTCCATCCAGATCACAAGACTTAGAATGACCGTTGCAATCGCATTTGACACACTCGTTTAGCCAAGAATCTCTGTTACTCTTCCGGTATCCGTAAGCACACTCGTCACAGGATGTTCCAGCGTAGCCAGTTGGGCAATCACAGACTTCTATAGACGGTGCAGTTTTAAATGGAGAATCTGATGTGTTTTTATAATCAGCAACTTCCATTAAAGCATAGTGAAGCATCCCCTCGATTTGGTCCGTGTGAAACTTTGCCCTAAGGAGCAATCTCTTGATATCCGACAGACCTTCCATGACATCATAACGCGTGCACGGAGTTCCGAGAATATTCGCCGTTTTTCTGCAAGATTTAAAAGGATGCCATTAACACCACAAAGGCTCCTGCGAAATTAGTCCCTACAAGAATTGAATAAGCGAAAAGCAGATCACCCACCTTGTGGCAATAATGTTATTATCGACATCAGGCAGAACAAAGCAGCTGAGTTCATTCAAAGTGACATGAATGGTAGCATTGCTCCCTTCGTAAAAATGGTGATTGAATCCCAGCAAAGAATGTGTACTCTGTGGAAACAGCAATCGAAAATATTAATTAGGTCTTCCGTCTATCTTCTTTCATTCGATAATGAGGTAACAAGAACAGACGAACAGTTAACAATCACGTCAATCTTTATTTGCATGTAATTGTAAGTGTTTGTACGAATAAAATATCTCTGAGATTTCAGTTATTAATGATCAAGATGCTAACAGTTGGGATCGCGTCGAATGGAAAGGGGCATTAAGTAGGGAACTGGAACCAGAAGGTAGTACTTATTTGTGAATAGATAATGACCTGGATGATGAGATCAAATTGAGGAATGGGGCGTCCGCTCGTATCGCCTCTGGCCTGAACCCAAGACACATGGAAAGTGAAATTGAGTCCGTAGGAGTGGATCCTTTTGCCTGAGAAGGATTTGGAGGCTGCCCAGTAGTAATCTCCGAAGGATGCAAACTCCTCATTAGCTACGTGGTAAAGCCCTCCGATTTGCACGGCTGCAATCACTTTCGTTCCGTGTAGATCTGTCACGGACCAGTTGTCATCGTCTGAAAGCTGTCACAGTAATTTACCTTATTAGCCCTCTATTGCCTACCCCTTTCACCCTGCATGACAATAATAGTACACCACTCCATATATCCGTTCGCATCAGATTGTAAACTTATATTGAGGAGACCCTAAAAGGGTTTCATGCATATTATTATCCATCTGTGCACGACAGCATCAAAACTTCAAATTAGAAGGCAGCGTTTCATTTAGCCTTCGAATTCCTTTGGATATCTAATTATACGGCAATAAATTATGAATAAATTACAGATGAAACTGCAAAGGTCGAGGATGTGCATTTGTTCGTTGTCCCGTGGCAGAAACATTGTGTGCATCCATCAGGATTTTCTTTTAGCAAGTTGAAAAACCCTTTTTTGCACTCGGAACATAAACTTCCTTCGACATTCCCCTATAAGAAATGTAATAAAATATTGTGTCAAGGTAATTTACATGTAAAGCCCAATGGAGAGTGGGAAAATATTATATTTACTGAGGAATGCACTGTAATAATATTTTTCTTCGCATGTGGACGAGGGAAAATGTGTACGGGCAGAGATAGGAAAGCGCATTATTATTATTACAGCATGGGGAATAAACAACTCTTGAAAGCCCACCTTGCAAACACAATCTCCTTCACAATCAGCATTGACGATTCCGGATAAATTACACGGGCAAGGCTCACAACTGGGAAACCCTCTGTAGCCCATTGCACATTTGTTACAGCTCTTCCCAGTAAAGCCCTCCTTACAAATGCAATCGCCAGGACTCTATGGAAAAAGCAGACACTACACTTACACTCTAGGTACTCTAGATCATAGATAATGTAATGGCACTTTTATCGCCTATAAAATAAATTAGCTAGATAGTAAACATAAACATTAACACGTCTCTCTCTCATAAAATTAGAAAACAATGGACACATACTTTGTTTTCAACGCCGGCATCTTGCTCGGAAGAAACACAATTTCCCATACTGCCGAAGGAATCGCATTCGCACTTGACGCACGGACTCGGGTCTTCAACAGAAATCCCTTTAGGACGATAGTACCCCGCTTTACATCTTTCACAATTGACACCAGCTGTATGCGCCTGAATAGGACAACCCACAGTTAAGTTACATTTGCAACCGTAAACACATAAAAATAACGCCAACAGTACAAATATTAACACTTTCATTTTATTCCATGTCTTATTTTTAGACAGCTGGTCTATTAGACTGTTATAAATACTGAAAATATCCAAACAGTTTCGAGTTAGATACAGTGATGTATGCTATTTTAACAGCCGTCAAAGGACGAATGTAAATACGGCATCGTTTTAATTGCAAATGGAATAAGTCAAAATATTATGTGTAGAGAGGTACTTAATGCAAACTCCAAGTTTGAATTTTTAGAATTAATCCCGAATGAACTTACAGAAATTAACTTTGACAAGTTCTTCATTTACATTTTGTAAAAAAGCAATTATTCAGAATGATTCAACGAGGTTTACTAACGAAAACACCCAGCCCCAGTTATACCTATAGCTAAACTCCAGATATAGTTGAATAAACTAATTAATAATTCGTTTCGTACTAGCTGAAATAAATATTCTCACCTGTACATAACCATTATCCTATTGCTTAGCTCCTAATACCATTACAACGTACTTAGTACTTACGTACTCACAAATTCGATACAGATTAGGATTTCCGTTAACATGTAAATGTCTACTAAGAATCCATAAATTATGACTCGATCCATGAAAATGGAGATACAATAATGCGGTACAATATAAGTTTACCTTGCAGTTGAGACAAACACCTCCACCATCATAAGTTCCGAAAGTATTCAAAGATAGAGATTTGGCATGTACTTCAGGGTCATAAACACAAGACTCAGCATGACCATAGCATTGACAAGCTTCACAAGCAGCACTGTCCGTCGAATTCCCCGCCCCCCATTGGTACTGATTGAACAGTGGACAGCAAACGTCGCAACGGTCCCCGCAAGTGTTATGCTGACACATGCACTTCTCTGTCTGCTCACAAAATAAACTCATGAGCACATTCTTGTTTGGCTAACTCCAACAAAATGGAAGGAAACTGAGTATGGTCAAAAAAAGTTGGTGTATCTATCTTACATGGGAAGCTCCGTCCATGACGCATTCGTTTGCATGACCGAAGCAGACACAATGGCCACCAATAGAAATATCTTTGATAGAATAGAAATATCGTCTCATAACGGATTTGTCCAGACTCCGCGACTGGGGACCTCCTACATTCATTAGATCTGCATGAAAAGTCCGAATTTTCTGAAAGCGCAACCTTAAGTAGCGAGCCATTGTGAACTTTGTCAGCGACTCTGAAGGTCCATCCGCACCTGGACGCCCATTCACCAACGATGTGTGGATCTGTGTCCAGTGTCAAGAATCCATTTATATGTTTTCAAGGGTTGGGATTAGTTTCGTAATTAATTTAGCTAATAAATACAACATGCAACAGAAACCAAAATCATAAAAGCAAACATTGGGGGAAATATTTAGATACTAAATAAGGATTTATATTTTTGCAATTACTTCGCCCCCTTCTAAAGGAGTGATTCTGGAGAAATAAGAAGTGCAGATGACTTCTTCGTCTTCCGAATAAGCTGGCTTTCCAACTTTTGCTTGAATTCCATAGCGAGTCCAACATTCCTCGTCGCTGATCGCGTAATACTGCCAGGGTAGAAAATGAACTCCATCCAAACTCCTTTCCAGCACCCAATTTCCAGGACGAGGAGAAATAGCTGCTTTTATAATTATGTAGGCTACTTGGTATACCTGTCACAACAAAACCAGCATCATGTCATTAATATTAGCACATTTTCTAACCAGCCAGGAAACAGCAATAAGAATTTCCATCGGAGAACGGTAAAGGTGCAGTTGATCGATTTGAATGGATCTGATTTCCTTGATCTTCTTTATACTAAGCTTTGACTATTTAACATTGAAAGGAAAATGGAAGGTAAATACCTAGAATCAAACAAATATCTAGAATCTATAAACCGAAAACTAAGGGTAGTATATTTTAAAGTGAACTTTGCGTCCTAGTCGAGACAGCCTTAATTAAGTAATGCTACTAATAATGCCCTAACCTACCTAATATCTAATTCTATGTAATGCCCTGATATGATTTTATGATTGGGTATCGATAATGGTAAACGATAATGATGATGTAGTGTTGGCCTTAGGTGATCAATCCGACATGAAAGTGCCAGTTTGTTTGCTACTGCATTCTTTCTTCTTCTCACAGATAACGAAGTAACCAAGCAGTAGCTGGTAGTCTTATCTATACTAATCATAGCTTTGCTCTGCAGCTTTTCTCTAATTCTCCTTCCACACTCATCATCCACATCCACTCACCAATAATCCAACGAAACAAAGTAAGTAATTGCTAATTGGAGGCATCCGCAGCCACCGTTTGCCCATTTAGTATTGCTATACGTATCCTTCCGCCTATAGTTCCATGAAAGATCCACTTTTATTATTTTGGGCATTGTACTTCTTCCTCTATTCGTGAAATGGACTATTGGGCTAAGTACAAAGTAAATGCTTATTGCCGGATTATGCAAGTGTATTTCTACAAGAAATATTAGATTGCTTGATAGAGACGGCGTTTGCATTCAGTAGCGACACAATATAATACTTGTGGGTATACAATCACTGCACTGAGAAAT
Organism: Tomocerus maximus; assembly: GCA_019776445.1. Classification (NCBI taxonomy): domain Eukaryota; kingdom Metazoa; phylum Arthropoda; class Collembola; order Entomobryomorpha; family Tomoceridae; genus Tomocerus; species Tomocerus maximus. Next base: position 6,330 of record JABASH010004645.1, on the reverse strand, counting down.
ATCATTCAGAAGTAAGCGAGATTAATTAATTACCTGGTTGAGATCGATGTTAATGGTGATCCATTCGTACTGAAGGCCATTGGCTAGGGTTGGACTTTGCCACCAACGGTTAGACCCGTCGATGGTGTACCTAACCGGGTGACGTTTCCCTTTATCCTAAAATTGCAAAGAATGATCATTATCCGTGAAATTCGCCCTCGCCTATAACAAAACATTAATAAAATGGTGGAAATCTTTGTAATTTGCATCGACGATACCTACAATCACAACTTAAAGTTATAAGTTAGTGCAGTATACTTAATAATATCATAGTCTCACTATAGCTATATCATCTTAAGTTGGTACTCCCTTACTAAGCATATTATGTGATTAGAGTTGCATTTCTTTGGAATCAATAAAAATAATTCGTAGAAAGGTCTTGATATGGCTACTCTCATTACTAATAGCTAGCGATTTTTCAAGAATGCTACTTATTATTATTATTATTGCAAATCCATCGAACTCAATAATTGACCTTGGGTCCTGGAATCTGAAACCAGTCACACTAGTCAATTAATATACTGAATACAGAGTTATATGATTTCTAATTCCTGTTTCTCTATATGGTTAAACATTAGACATATTACAGTTTTTCAGTCTTAGTCTCAATCTCACTCATATCGACTTGGTCAAACATATTTAAAAATGAGCATTTTGTAAAATAAAATGCGTTTCCGTCTGTATGATAAAGATGAGTCTTGCATTTGGTAAGAGATGGGAGGAAAAAAGATGACGAAAGCATGAAAGAATCTCCCCGAGAAAATATCTCCCCAGCGAAAAGATCTCCCCGAGAAAAAATCTCCCCAGCGAAAAGATCTCCTCGAGAAAAAATCTAGAAAAAATTTCCCCAGCGAAAAGATCTTCCCGAGAAAAAATCTCCCCAGCGAAAAGATCTCCCCTAGAAAAAATTTCCCCAGCGAAAAGATCTCCCCGAGAAAAAATCTCCCCAGCGAAAAGATCTCCCCGAGAAAAAATTTCCCCAGCGAAAAGATCTCTCCGAGAAAAAATCTCCCCAGCGAAAAGATCTCCCCGAGAAAAAATCTCCCGGGAAAGAATCTCCCCGTGAAACAATTTCCCCGTAAAAATTTCTTCTGCTTGGATACTACTTGAGGGAAGCATTTTTGTGGAACTTTATTAGAATTCTGCATTTGTACTGTAAAAACGGTAACAACAACTTGTTATAGTGGAGGAGTATTATGACAAACAAAAAATGTAATGAAACTGAATCCAAAGTATAAGTTCCACCAATTTCTTTTATTGCTCTGGACAATCAACTATAACTGTTTTAAGTAACAGTAGATGGACAAACAGTTTAGTTTTGGTACAGCAGTTTTGAATATTGTTGTCTAATTTGACGTTTTAACAGTACAAATGCAAAATTCTATTGAAGTTCCACAAAAATGCCTCCCTCAAATATCCAAGTAAAATAAATTTTTACTGGGAGATTGTTTCACGGGGAGATTCTTTCTCGGGGAGATATTTTAGCTGGGGAGACTTTTTCTCGGGGAGATTCTTTCCTGTTACCGAAAATGGCACCAACGTAAGCTGAGCTACTTGGATGTGACTGGACTGTTGATATATGACGAAGAATGTCCATATTAGAAAGCCGTAAAGTAGACACGAGTTCTTTCTCTGCGTGAGAATGAGAATGACAGTGTGAGGTTTTGTTTCGTCGATTTCCCAACAGACCTAGTCGATCATTCGTTAGGTAATTATCATTTAGCACAGAAAAGTACAAGAGATTACTCGTCTGCTGTTGTTCTCATCTCTGGATCTCTGTTTTTTGTTGTTCTGTTCTGCTTGTAGTTGCTGAGTGTGTTGTGCGCTGTTTTACATCAAGAAGATGATCTGCCTGTCAGTGACATGACGGAGTCAAGTCCGTCTGCCGTTTGGTCAGACTGAATTCTGAATGAGACAGTGAGAGACAACTCGCATAAAAAATCATTGTCTACCAAAAGAACGAGTAGAGCGAAACCAAACTTGCACTTCCACACTTCGCCAGAGTCAGAAGTCATGGCTTAAACGGATTTGGTGCCCACTCTGACCTAAACCATCTTACTAGGTAATACTATTCCATTTACATCATTATTTCCACTGTTTACAAGACATCAGAGTAAATGTTAATAGTAGGCTGCATAACATTATTGCATGCCCAGACCAACCCTTGAATTATTCCAAGTAGGCAGTCGACGAGCCTGCAGTTGAAAACGCTGATTTACACAAAAGCATAACAAGGAGATGTCATTCATTCAGGATGCCAGAAGAGTGAGGAAAAACAAAGTAGCCCATAATTGTGCTAGGTACTACAACTTTGTATGCTTGCAGAGCATTTGGTTGGGCAGCTTTCCTACTACCTAGCAGAGACAGTAGAACAAGAAGGAAGGTTCGGTGATTCATTTGGATAAACAGAATCTCAGTGAGTGATAGCACAACAGACAGGAGAGACAGACAGACGAGGAAGATGAGAATTAAGCATCAGCATCTCCCAGCCTCCCCACCAAAAACTATTCTCCCACTAAAACTGCTTCTCTGGCCAAATTTTATGTCCACAGTCCAACTTCTTAATACACAAGAAATTCCATCGATTTATTGTTAGTAATTGTAGGTAGTCACTTCACCCTCAAAATAACTTTAGTTCAGTAATGCATGTGTACAAAATAGAACGAAGTAGACTTTTTTTACTAATATCGCTGTCCCATTTACTTAAGAAATAGCAATACTCAAGCAAGTATAGAGATTAGCATTTTAGATCAACAGAATTGTAATGTCTTACGGAGCTGTGAGCATCACAGACTTGGCACTGAGAGAGTCTCGTCCTGGAATAGACATGCTCCACGAGTTTGCAGTACGTCTCTGGCTCCTTTTGACCACAAGTTGCATTGACCGTGATGATTGCTTTGCTGGCCAAGTTGAGGACTGGAGGAGAAATCCCCACCTCAGTCCCATTTCCGTTTATACCGTTGTGACGACTGCCTTGCTGAATAGATCTCTTCAGAGGAAGATTCTTCAAAATACTCTGGACAATTATTCACAAACATTCACAATTACCTTCACATAGCACAACTCACAAGTATTACTACCACAACCTAACCAAATAGTCCTTGAAGCAGACACAACTGTTTTTACCAAATGCGACGGTTTTGCAAAACTTTAAATTACTGAGGACACATTTTATTCTACAAATTGTTTCCTGTAGAAAGGTAAATATATTACAACATTTGGCAAAAGTTGCACCTACATAATAATACAATAATAGTAGGGACTAGGGACAAGTGTGGGGTATTCATTCATGACTCTATGAAGTATGCTTGGAAATGCATTTGGTGGTTTTCCTGTTTCTCACATCGCCCGATACCATAGTATTTCATCTTTAAGGACATGATACACGACGATAATCCCTAGAACCGCATGAGCTTGCTTTCATGACATATCACAAAATCCCATGTTACCTATTATCCAAATTATGAAAATGTGCGATTTCGTGACTATCCGGGATATGTCATGAAAGCGAGCCCATGCAGTCGCAGTCCTATAGGATGAGCTTTTGTGCTGTAAATATGTTATTATTTTTAAGCTTTACTTACTAGACTGAACAGAAGGTCCGAAAGTAGAAAAAAGTAAAACTGAAACTAGAAAAAGCCGCGAATAACAATCTGATGTTTTCTTGGTGCAAGTGGTGGTGCAGGCTGTACAGCGACGTAGATTGGATATCGACGTGGAGAATTTCGTGGAGATGGGACACAAATGGTCAATTAGCATTCTGTGTGTTTCTTCCTTTTTCTGACGATCTTTCTTTTTCCCTCTCTTTTCCACACCTGGACAGTTGCTGGTCATCCAACTAGTCCTGTCATCGCACCAAGAACCACTAGATCCATTGTCATTGCACGGACAGAAACCGACAGGAAGATGACTTCTCATCCTGCTTCGTCCGCCTCTGATCTTTGATGCAGTCGCTAATTCGTCCCTCGGTATTTTCGTGTAATTCCAGTAATCATTCCAGTAGTAGAAGACTATCGGTGCACATTGTCACTCACTCTTCTATCCCTTCATCTCGACTGCATTTCCACTGCAGTAGACGAAGGAGAGAGACGGGGGACCGTCGACGAACAACCACTTAAATTATGTTCCGTTTTTGTTACATTACAGTTTCACAGTGTCAAGACTGTCAAGATCATCGAGAAGCTTTGGCTTTCGTGTAAACAGTGCACTACAGGACCTGGAGTCACTTACTGCTGGAGCATGGGCAAAGAAAACCAGAAAAGCGTTTTTTCTGCCGACTATTACACCAGTCATTTACATTAGATGGGAAGATGAGATGCGTCCTGTCTGGTCCTGGATTCTCTTCACCACTCACTAAACTCACGATGCACTTAAAATGTAATCATTCGATCCTAGGACTTTACGAGCAATCGCTTTGCATACAAGAAACAACTCAGGTAAATTAAATTAATTCAATCACAATCTACCCAATAATCAAATGGGACGAAGTTGTGGGCCTTGTGGGACACTAAACAAGTTGCTCCGTCTCAAACAAGACTCTAGGCAGTGTGTCCAGAATGAAACAATTTTCCAGCAGTTCTCCAGAGTAAAAATAGTTTTACCCTCCGCTATGCAAGTCCTTTGTATTTAAGTTACATTTCATATTCATAGCATATCGCTTGAAAACAACAACGAATTTGGTTATTATTTTCTTAACCTCTGTTCTAGAGCGAGGCGGTGGTTGCCTCGCTAGTAGAACAAAAACCGGAATGCACAATCACATACACAAACACAATTTTAAAGATAGATTTCTGTAGTAAGGAGTTGGGTTGGATTGGTCTTGAAGATACAAAGTGATTCCTTGTGTCCTCTACTCTGACTAAACTGTGGAAGCAACAGAACTTACCCAGCTATTGTTTACTGTGCCTCCTCGTTGTTGGTCGATAGATTACACGACGATACTTATCCTTGTCAGACAGACGGAGAGAAAAATTGAATTCATTAGCACATACGAGCATAAAATAAATGGAACTCTTTGGACGAGAACCCGACTCCGGAGTCTATAATGTATTTTAAGTCATCTAGCCACAGAGAACCAACCACTTTAGTCGGCAATTGAAACTCTTATTTTCGCTGCCCATTAATGCAACAACATTTCTTTGCTTTTCTGGTCCCTCACTCCCTCGACTTTAATTCCCTATCAATAGGCCATAATGTATTCATCCTCTGACTTGAGACTTTCTACTATTTTCTATACCCACATCTCACTCACACTCAGCTCAGCATATCCAAACACAGTGGAATACTACAATGAACTTGTTTCATGACTAAATTCTTTCAAAGTTCCAAATCTAAAACACAACAAGGTCGAACAATGGGAAACTCATGTCACTACATTAGTTGTTTCTAGATTTATGAATCCTAATTCAACAATGAAAATTCTATTTCAACTGAAAGTAAATGCAGTCACAAAAATGCCATCACTACCCTATGTTTCCGTTTACACTCATTGAATTAGAACTTGTGAATGTTGTGAATACAAATCTTTGGCATTGGTGAAGCGAAAAATCAGAACAAAACTATTTACTGTTTTACCAAATCTATATCCGAATTAACATCTACTTAACTGCTTACCTTCGCCTTCATTGCACAGTACAATCACTAACTAATGTGCCCCGGTGTAGTGCTCAGATTCAGATAACTTTATAGTGAATGTATAATCATAATATTTGGTCTATCAATCCTGTATGTTTATTAGCGACAACAATAAAATATATAAATCTTTGTCCTGGTTCAGATTTGGTATTATTATCATCATACTTAGTAGGCATAAGAATGTTTGTAATTCAGTATGGGCTAGCTACCTTAGAAGGAGTAAGGAGCTAGGAGGAGCGTTTTGAGTTTTGAGTAGATGAGGAATGTTTGTGGCTGGGCTGACCTGCCGGGACACGACATGACAAGGCACATCTAAAAGGTAGGACTGGACACGCCGGCCGTCAACTCAAGGGCCTTCATCTGCAATGGAAAGAAAGAGCCTGACAATTAGTATCCTTAATATCCTCAACTCGTTATTAGAACTCCATATTCGACCATAATGCTGACCTAATGGGCTCTTCCAGTCCTCTCCACCACTTACTCAAAAACTACTTCCACTTCGTTTACACATCCCCAGAAGTGCCACACAACAACCATTGAAAGCGATACCTCCGTGTTGTAGTTCATGTCTGTATGCTAACCACACTACCAAACTAATTCTCTTCGACACATTTTTGGGTTTCCTTTACTACCCCACTAAAAGGATTTTAATCATGG
>JABASH010004644.1:0-13602 GCA_019776445.1 Tomocerus maximus | reverse complement strand
TTTGACCTAACCTAATTTAAATTAAACTAACTAAAATCTGCAAAGTTAGATTGGCCTGCGGTCCTAAACCTGCGGTTTAGTCACTCACGTTAAAAGTGTGGGGGATATTTGGTGTGATAAACGCAAACTGAAAGGTAGTAAAGTATAGTCTTCATTTATTTAGTCAATAATATATGATATTTCAGTCACATTACCTTACGTTACGTACACTACTGTACTTACACTACTGTATTAAAATATTACAAACTTACACTTTAATATTTTCCCAAGAAATGAACTAATCTCACATTTTTGGCATAAACATGTCAATTCTAATAGGTTAACTCATAGGTCAATTTGGTCAATCTTTACCATCTACTCATGGTTGCTTGCACCATTTTTATTGCATTAGGATTTATTTATTTTGCGGCTTTGACTCATGCATACATCGGTAATTTTTAGAGCATACATGCATGGTATAACGAGGTGAAGATAATAACATACCTCTACTTATCTGTTTTTCCGCCAAATATCAATTTTGCAATTACGAACTGGCAGAGAAATACATGGGATGAATTCAGGCGGGCTCTACTGTATAGGTAGGCATTAGTATTGTTTTACATTGCAAATAATCACATCACACTTAATCTCCAGAGGTAACTACTTACGACGAAGATGTTGAGGCGTGCACTCCATCATTGGAGCCCGCCGAACAGGTATAATATATCGGAAAGTTAGTGTTGAAGATGTATGTAGTTGGATATAAAACATGCTACCTCCACTCGAACAACAGCAGTAAAGCAGCACAAGAAAGGAAAGTCGCAAAAAATGAAACCAGTAACGTTCAGTGTACATTAAAACGTGTAACGAACAACGACCAAACTGGATTTTAGATAAGATGTGGGCAGAGAGAATGAAAGTATTTAAGTATTAAGAATGTTTTGCATAGCATTTCCTACGTCTAATGTTACAGTGAGACCCAAATTCTTTCCAGTTCCACTTAATACTTGAGGGAACATAAAACATCTCCTCATTCAGTTTTATGCAATGCAGTCCTAATAAGATGACGAAGACCACCTCTTGAAAACTTCTTACTTGTGCGCCTTGTTAGTAGTTACAAAAATTCAAAGACGCTCTTGATTAAGTTAGTTAGTGCTGCACAGCTGCCTTGGCTTATCTCACTCCTGTGCTCCGTATTCTTACGACTGCGAAATAGAGAAGAAAAGTGTTTTTTCTCCTTCTTCTGCAAACACAATTAAATGAATGCTACTGGAATAGAAAATGGATTGTAAAACAATTACATACGCATCTCTATATACAATTCATTTAATGACTACCTTTAATCATTACTTCTCCCTAAACTTAACACAATGAATACACACACTATAGTATATTCAACTTGTAATTATCATATCATTGTATTCATTTGTATATTTTATATAACACGTTTCGCTAGTTTGCTATTAAAGTAGGTATAATATTATCTCCATGATACACTGATGGATACACTTACACATTATATAGTAAGTCTGATGATACACACAAGTAAATAAGACTTTTAGGCAAAAATTTGTAGCCAAACCCAAAGCCATTAAAGAAGCACCTGTTTTATTCACCTGTGTTGTTCAAGTGGAAATTCTCCTCTTGAACTCCTGACTCACAGAAACAACTCCTGCAAAAAATGTACTAAAATTTTCTCAACTATGACGAATTTTCCTGACTAAATTCAAACTGACAGCACTGCCTTTACCTGATATTGCGTATAGGAGATAAGGGGATGGTTACTTTTAGTATTAAATGCAAAAGGATACCTACAAATGCCTAGTATGATGCAATCCTTAAATATAAACACATATGGAAGAGTAAGTACCTAGGCACTTGCTATAGGCTCCTCCAGACAACTGGTTGAGTAAGTATGGAATTGAGCAAGAGTAAACGCAGCGGAACATCCCTATCTGTCTTTTTGCGTTGTTTAAGTATTAAGACTTTTCTCTGAACTGGAATGAAATGTCTGAACTAATAATATTATTGTATAACTTGGAGCTATACGTATACTGGGTAAGGAAGGCACGTAACCAAACAAACCACCTACATATTATGGGTAAACCAAAGGCAAAGCTAGTAGATAGATAGTCGAGCAACAATGGAAGAGTAACCAGATGTTAATACACGGTGTAAGAAATCCCGAGGTAAAATCTCTTTTTATAATGAATATAACTTTATGTTATTGTACGATGTGTTCTATTATGTTATACATTTGGATGCGCTCTCTGAGCCCTTCCGCTCTCTTCCACTGGCTTCCTTACCATCAAAGAAAGGCTAAAGGCTCTTTCTTTAGCTTCGGTAAGCAGACTAATAATAAAATCCACCCTGGAACTTTTTTGCGGTCTTACTTTGCTAACAATTTCAGTGTATGTACTTGTTCAAAGAAAGGGATCTCACTGTAAGCCTTTTAGATCTTGATATGATGTGCATTCAAATATAAACTTATGCTTCCACTCTCCCAGCTCGCTATTCCTAATACTGGCCTATTGTCATCTAAAAAGGTACAGAGATTCAGACTGGGTTGCTAGGTAAGTAGAGTAAGTAAGACTTATACGGTTTTACTTGACAATTCCATGGCATGATTTGTTCTTCATTTTCCTTAGCTCCCTGTACGTTTATTCCCTCCAGAATTGAATCACTTACTTTCCTTATCCGCCTATATTACTTACTCCATATTCTTAACTAAACTTTCCTATACTAAGCATAGTTCAGAATTCTCTTCCTGTGGAATAGTTAGCACTATTTTATAATATGTTTCGTTTGGTCACTACTTTTTTCTTTCTCAGCGTATACTTAGCTCGAGGAACATGACTTAAAATATACATTATGTATGTGGGTACTCTCAGTACCTAGTGCGTGACGCTTAATACAATCTCAAGTCTCGTATAGAGCAAGTTGAAAAACACACTACAATTATTATATGAAAAATTCAGCATATTATGGTATTGGAGCCCTGTTTGGTGGTTTCCACTTGTCCCACACTATTTTATCATTAATTTCCATGTGCAGTGCATCACTTCACATCCTTTGTCCGTTGACTTGTTTACGCTTACACTTTTGCTCATCGCTACTCATCCTAAATGTGTAAAGCAAAAAACTCTACAAAGGCATGCTTGCATTATGGAAGGAAAGTGCAGTGTCTTTGTGCTGTTTCAGGTACAACTACACATAGACATATGAATTTTGGGCATGTAATAATAATATTGTATCAGAAGTATTTGAACTCATGCTGAGAAGCATTTCTAAGAAATATATAGATACTAAGTCCCATCCTTGGAATATGTTATAGCATAATTCTAAGGACCTATGTCTCTAGTTATAGGAACTTAGTGTCTTATGGCATAGGGGAATAGTAAAAGTTTATGAATATATAAACAGAGGTGTTTTTACAACTTATTATCCTTACGTTGCGTGCATTCTTAGACAAAGATTACGTTAGGAATCCCTAGAAATTGATTTTTACATCCAAATGGTTCAACATGCTTAAAGTATGTTGAACATGCTCATTTACTGCTAGTGGCTATTCTAAACCAAGCTTTATCTTTGCTCATGGAAAATCTATATTCGTTTCATCCTAAAGTTCACACAGTTTCATTACTATGTTGGGACCTTCATTAAAATTTTCAAGTCGTTGTTAAATGAATAGATGAGAAACGAGTCAGAATATAATATATTATCATCAGATAACATAAAATGGCAAAAAGACATATTCATTTTGGGAATTCATACCAGGTCAGCTCATCCGTGATGACAGAAGGATGCAGCTTTACGATTACGAAGTATTCTATCCGAGTCACATTATACAGTGATTTGGGAGTCGGTTCACGTTCATAAGACTGTTATAGCAGAATGTAGAGAGTCTAATTAATAATGCTATGAAAGGTTTGTTACAGAATCTCCATAAGTTCTGATTTCATACGACAATCCTTTTTCATTTTTGAAATTGGTACAAAAAAATTCATCAGAAATGCGGTATGCGACTTTGTGACTAATAGAAGCAGATTGTAGATTCCCTGCTAAGAATTCTTTATCCCGAAACTGTTAATGAGTAAATGTAAGCTGTCTTTCAATGAGAGGAAGAATTATAGACAAAAAACTATAGTTGATTAAACTTCAGTTGAAATACTGAAATAACTTCAGACTAGGGATAGTATTCTATATTGATGGGAAAATTCTACTGAAGTCCGGTACTGGATCTGTAATCACAGCCACGAGCAAATAATAAGTAACAGGAAGCCGTCTGGGATTGTTTACATTGGTACTTTCCAGGCGATGCTCGAATACGATTTTCGTGGAACTCGCGTTATGCAGAAATCTGTAGAATGGTAGTGGTCTGTTTATTAGGCAGTATGTATAACACTAATAGGGCTCAAAGAGACAAAAGGGAAGTAAATCATATCAGAAGAAGACTCGCGAGAGCTGCATAGAATATTAACAATTAATAATCTTGGTGCATTCTATTTACTTTAAATGTTTTCCCTCGGCTCGGTTGCAATGCTGTGGAAATGCAGCTTTATCTCTGATAAACTAATATCAGTATGACCCTGCTTATTCCGTCTTTATTTCTTTGAGCACAAAGCACTCGTCTGTTTGAAATCTAAGTGAGTAGGTACAAGTATAAATAAGTTTAAGATTTTCTACTTGAGTTTTCTAAGTCAGTATTTAGTTATCAAAGAGAATTATGCAAAGCTGAATTTAGTGTATATATATAAAAGATGAAGGAAGGTCTTGGTTAACTTTTAATACAGCACAACATGACACTATACCACCGACCACTAAAGTAACCATAAGCTAAAGCTTATTTAGAACAGTCGAGTCAAGGTATTTGCCGACAGTGATAAAACTGACTGGGATTAGCGAGATACACACACACACTCTTAATAGGACTCCTCACTAGTGAAACATGATTACGATGCAATATATTTGCTACATAGCTGCAGTGCGTCCTCTTCTTGGGAAACGTCTCTCTGCCCTATTCTAAGGAAAAGAGAGACTCACGAAATAAATTAAGGATTTAGATTTAGATTAGACATTAGGAGAGAAGATCCTGAAAGAAACACGGGCGGAAATGACTTTGCCGGTTCACTTCGTTTGGTTTTACTTTCTTTTACTTTTAGCACATCACTAGCGAAAACTTATTGCAAAGGAGATGTGCGACTATACAGACCACTACTCACTAATGATAACTATTATGCATCGCTAAATACTATATGCTTGTTTCAGCACACAATATTGTATAATCTATGCACACTGTCCTTTTAGTCAACTCCTTGACTAAAAGAAATTACCTAGGGTGGTATGTGCTAACAAACTTTTCCTCTTTGACGGATGCTTTTGTTAGTGCAGTAATTACTTTAGATCCCTTCCAACAGACAAGCCTCTTCATGTTTGGCTACAGATATTAACAAACCGCAGCTTTGATGTCCCTTTTTCCTTTATTCATCCTACTTTCTGCCCGGTATTATTAGGTTCATATGTAGGGTAACCGTGATACAGCCACCGATGTCTTTTACAAAACTTTGCATAATACGTCAGAGTACATAGATCTGCAGTTGTGCTATGAACACATTAGCACATTAATATTTACTATTCAGATTTTGGTTAATAGAACATAAGGCTAATCCACCTGCATTGACAGATTATACGAATTAATCTGTTTTAGATATTAAATTAAATTGACTCCGTGATTGCAGATTTACAGTCTACAATTTAAAGAATTTATGAAATAATAAAAACAAAAGTAATATGCATTGGGTAATGGGTTTGTATGACCTAAAGAGACAATGACATTTTGACAATGGTGTCACGAACAGATAAACAAGATTATTATCCTCACCATACAAGTACCGCATAACGCGAGTCAATTCACTCAAAATATTGACCCTCCCTCGAAGTTTTTGCAACTTTTTTAAAAACTACACCAACAGCTAATCCCCCTGGGTCAATTTTGAAACAACAGGTCAATTGAATCGAGTTATGCGGTAGATGCCAATAGAATTAAAAGTTAATGACNGTTAATGACATGATGATGAATAGCAGTAGATTTGCAGTTGGGAACTTTCCTTGTATGAACAGTATTTGAGTGAAGAAACTATTGCACTTTGATCTAATAATGGCCCAGTAGATAGACCTGTTGGGGTTGAATATTGAAAAGTATAAAAATGTAATTGTAATTGGTACATGGGATGTCGATCACTATGCAAATGAAGTAATCACGTAGGTATAGTCAACTACTGTCTACATGCCCTAATGTTTAGATTTGATGTAAACGGACGTAAACAGATATTCCAACATGACGAGTGGAATTGAAAGTAACAACTAGTACAATTGACATTGAATTGTAATGTTAACATAAAATAATTATCAATTTGAGTTATAGTCACTATTTGAACTTCTCAGTCATCATAATACATAATGCATAAAATATTATGACTAGAATGACCTTAACCACGAAGTAATTGAACTAGCGCTTTCTATGATATTACGATGATCCTGGGCTATGACTCCTGCCATAACAATGAGTACTAAATGTATAAAAAAGCAATTCAGAAGGCTTCTCTATCACTATCACTGCATGCAAGAACGCATACAAATTACATAAATTCGTTTCTTATTGTTACATTCAATTATTTAACAAATAGGATAATCATAACTATAGTAGGTAATAAGGATTCTATACGTCAGGATATAAGTGCATGGGTGCTAGCATAATTTTTACAGCAATACTACAATTGCATTGATTAGACTCATGTCTTATGCTGTAATCGTATCGCTAAATAGCTAAAATATGTGCATGTTAGTTTTTATACCTATTTACTCGTGTATCTACAAACACAAGTCATAAATCAAGGTATACAGGGGCAATGAATGGCAAAATCCAAATCAAATGAGTAAATGAAATAAAAAGGAATGAAGGAGTGCCAATGTCAAGTCACGGCAGGTACTGCAATGGCACTGTAAATAAATGGTTGGTATGTACACATTGTGATGTATAATAAGTAAGACGAAAAGATTGGCATTGTTTATTTGTGGGTATAGTATGAGTTGTTCAGAATTTATGTCTGAATATGTAGGTACTTTATATTCAATACGTTTGTGATGCTTGAGAATAATTTGAATTTCTAGCCATATGCTTTTAATATGTAAGTTTATTAGCACAGACAGGAACTTGCTGCGACTACACATGTCTGTAAATAAATGGTTGGTATGTACACATTGTGATGTATAATAAGTAAGACGAAAAGATTGGCATTGTTTATTTGTGGGTATAGTATGAGTTGTTCAGAGTAGAATTTATGTCTGAATATGTAGGTACTTTATATTCAATACATTTGTATTGCTGATGCTTGAGAATAATTTGAATTTCTAGCCATATGCTTTTAATATGTAAGTTTATTAGCACAGACAGGAACTTGCTGCGACTACACATGCATACAAATTATATACTTCCACATGCTTCCACTATAAAGATCTGTAAATGGAAAAGAAAGTAAATTTCAATATGATTAGTACACTATATAACCAATTGCCGCTTTGTGGTCTATAAACATGGATAATTATATAAGTAGTACTTACTTCATTATAGGTAAGGATATTTAAATGCACGCTTATCTAACAAATGCACGTTTACCCCGCAAGCCTATAAGTAAATGACAGAACCAAATGCAGTAATATAATACGAGATGTATTATTACAATGTGTAAGTACAAATAGTCATCTGCATAGTAAAGGTAAATCAAAGTCAATATATAAAGGCATTCTTGTTAAATAGTATAGAAACTGTCGTCGTGCAGACTGCAAATTCCTGTGGCCCTCACGATTTCGAGCAAAGGCAAACGAGAAATGTGCATTACGGCTATATAATCCTAATATCGTTCTGAATCGCTTTCATTTATTGTTGTACTTTTGAGAAACACAAATGCGTCAGGTTACTTACATTGCACAGTTATATTGCCTACCGGTTAGGTTAGGTGTGGGATAAAACCATATTCTACTATTATGCAACGGAATTGTAATGAAAATTTATTTTCTCAAGAGTTTATAAGAAAACGACTCATTGTCAGTCAGACTATGAGAAACTGGCAACGAAAAAGTTATGTAGGAGTGCATCAACAACATAGGAAAGGACAAGGCAAGAAACTTATTTGATTGAAAGTACACCTATTAACAAAAATATGTCGAGCTAGACTGAATGAGTTGTTTGATACTCACATTTACAAGATAGTAGTTTACCCACACAAATTGCATACCTAGAATAATCTGAGGGTTAACAGTGCTAAGGCATTTCATTCTGTATAAACACTAGTGTTGGCACATTCTGTTTGTTCACAAAGCTAATTATGGGAAATTCTCTAAAGGTCATGCAAATTTTCAATTCGAAATGTCAATTCCCTTAATTTACAAAATAAGTAACTGTTTTTTGATTATTTTTCAGTTTGCCTTCAGTATACTAGCCAAATAATACGTTTCGCTGTGAAAAATATTTTGCCAATTATTCCTAATCTCTTTGTTTGTGTCTTCATCAAATGGAGGAAATCTCTGCTTTTATTTTCCATGCTAATGCTAGAATATTATTACAGATACATGTGCTGAGCAGTTGGCATTTGATTCTTTAATCTCAACAAGTTCTTCTACCTGACGCTACCACTCTGAAGTTATGTTTAACAAGTAGTCGTTTGTGTTGTTATCGAGCCTATTTGAAAGTTTCATTCCAACTTGATGTCTCATTGAGCATTCATTAATTGTTGATGTTGCAGCTTTTCTAAAAAAGTATGTTACACATCTACATAAACATCAAGAAATCACTCCTTAAAAGCTAAATGAAATGCATGCAGTAAGATGCTGACAAATTGCAAGTGACATGCCCATAATAATTGCATAAGCACCGCTTTCGTTTATATCAATTAATAGTAATTCACCAAAACGCAAGCCTATTTACCCGCAATTAATACTAATTATTCATATAAATTCACAATTTTCAACAGCATAATAAGCAATTGTGCTTGTTTTCACTTTCCTAACAAATAGAGCTGTAGATCCAACACTCACGACAGTAATAACCATAGAAAATCTTAGTTAATGCGCTAGAGACAATCTAAATGCGTACCTACATCTACTTACCTTACAATAGTATAGTTCAATTTTGTAGATCCGGAAATTAAAGCTTCAATTTATTTTAGAATGCTCTTTCATTCACACCACTGCTAATATATGCTACTGGGTTTAATGTACTTTTAGAATCAAGAAGCAATTGCAGAACACTCAATTCCGCACGAATCGACAAATTATGTAATTTACAACTGCACTCATTTACATAATGGGTGGAATAGTCAGCATCTTATTGCTATTAACCATCATATTATCACACATTCAAATATTGATAGTTGACAAGCATAATAACTTCCTAATGATTTACAGATAATTTAAGTCTTTGCTATTAAATACTTACATGCAGGTATTTAAGCAGTTGTTTTGAATATAAATCTATTTCCTTGTTTATATAATATGGTCGAAAGAACATTGACACTTTTAAGTAATGCAAATGTTAATGCGTGACTTAAAATGTCTGGATTTAATGGGGTTGTTCACAATCAGCTACGAAGGATTTTATTATTCAAATATAATTGACAGCTTAGATTGTCGTTACTTTATCTGCATAGAAAGATTTCGATTTTTTAAAGCGAAAACTAATACAAGACAAATGGAGCCTAATTGTAGAAAAAGACAATTAACCCTATCATGGTATAATATTCTAATCTAAAACTTGGGTCTAACTAAAGTCTAGGTCTATGGGTGTATTTAAAGCCCAATGGCCTTAACCTGATATTTGATGTCACGTCAACTGAATAAGTTGAGGTCATGCCAGGTTATGAAATATAGTGGTTTAGAATTTTAGCGGTATAGTGAATAGAGTTATGGTTTGAAATGGAAACACAGGAAAGTGAAGGTTCAAAATAATTTGTTTTGCTAGATATTATTAGTTTCCCTAGCCTGTTTTTCCAGTGGTATCTGAGAAGCATTCTGGGTGAAAATAATCCTTGATAAAATCCCAAGACCGGATAGAAAGGCTCTTTATTATTAAGAAGTGAGTTTTGAATCCTTCTTTATAGAAGTTTGTCTGTGTATCTATCTATCCCGCTATCCCCCAATTTCTATATATCCATTGATACTCACTACTAGTATCCACCATAACTTTGGACAGGAGTAAAATTTTTGAATTTGGTTTTCGAATTATGAAAGACGAGGTCAATGTTGTACATTAGTCATTCATGTCATTAATCATTAGTTTAGAGTTCATTCAATTCGTCTTCAATGGTAGGAGTATATAGTGGCAAGGTGGGAAAGCCAAAGGTACTGGATTCTAAACCCAATTCAGTTACAACTTTTTTGGAACGCAGACTGTCTGGGGAAGTGGGGTAAGTAACTTTAGTTCTATGGATTGTAGAAATTCGTGATATACCTCAGTCAAAAGGTATTGATATTTTGTTTATAGTGGGACATAATAATATAACTTCACAATAACTTGAGATCTGCCCATCGTACAAGTCCTCAAGTAGCATCACACTTTCCGTCCTTTTTGTGTACAATAATAAGCTTGGTTAAGTGGATACAGATTAGGCCTTCAATGGCTTTAGGTCCCAGGACGATTCCGAATTATGTTTTTACTTTTTTGGACTTTATGAATTTTATAACCTTTGACCTTGATATACATATCACTTCTTACATACATCTGTTACAACAGTAGATTATAGTTACGATTATGCATGAATATTGGGCTAGAGAGAAACTAGTTATATTATAGAGTATGATAATTACTTGAGCAAGAGGGTAATAAGAACTAATATCTATTAAAAGTGAATCTTAGGTACTTGGGTTGCCCATCTTTGAAGTATAGTATTCGAGACATTCGAGTGGAGAGAAAGAGTAGTGAGGGAAGAGAATTCTCGTTATATGAGCTTATCTGCAATGCATCTACCAACAGAAATCACATAACATTATATGCAGCGACAGAAAAGAAGAGTCTGGCCCATCTGACTACAGAAAACAGAGAGTGAATGGAAGGTAGACTGGCTGGACTGGATGGATCGTTCACCTGTTTTGCCTTGTGATGAATCCACTATAAGCTCTCCTATGTTTTTCGACGAAGCTGTTCATCAAGTCTCGATTGTCTACTCTGCTATAGCATTTGCTCGCAGTCTGTTATTGTGTAGGCTTATTTTATTAAATTGTATATATGTAATCTACTACTTAGTACTTTACCTACACAGATGGGTAATGTTATCCCAAAGGTAAGTCTAGCTATGTAACATAGCGAAGCGAACAACCCTGTTGGTAATGGTATTCTCGTATATACTCAGAGTTAAGACCTCTCTGTATGAATTACATTCGGAAAGGGCTGCTTTCGACAACTGCTAAGCGTAGAGAACGCATTGCTAGGATTTACATTAGAATTACTCGAATGAATGTCCGTCCACATGGAATCTACTACATTAAGTATGTACAGAGAGTACACAGGGAGAATGGTACAAGTCTACTGAATACAAAGCTATGTACATGCCGTTTACACTAAACTTATGCGATGTCAGCATGTGTAATGTAAGTACAGCTCCTATTCGTATTGTATGGTTTGTCTGCATGCAGCATGACTGAGTTGAGTTTTGACTTGTGTTACTACTATATAATGTTGTTGAGTCAAGTCAAATCGAATGCAACCAATCCACCCCTTTCTGCTATTACTTTTACACACATACAGAGAGTTAGAGTATAGTTAGTAGCCAAAAAAGTGGAAAAGACCCTTCAGATCATTCTACTCTCGACTGGCAATCTAGTCCTTTTTATTCCGTCCGTGTGTCCACATCAGTCTGACTTCTGAGCTGTAATACCTCCACGCAGGTGTGTGCCAGGAAATTATTATAAACCCCTTCTCCATACAGGATCCAGTCTCAGAGATTTATTCATCGCTTTTCTGAAAATCCTGTAGTAACCCTCACAGCTCAATCATCACACAGTTACATGAAATTACATTACACCCACAAAATCATTAAAAGTTCTTCATGTGGATTTCGTTCTCTTGAGAGAAGAGTTAATTGGATCATTCCTTCAGATTCTATACGTACTATACAGTGTCCTCACTGGAACTGGACCCAACTTTTGTCTTCTTCCTGTGATTCTCCTTTGGTGGTCTCCAGCGATAGCGCGTGGCTTTGTCTCTCCGTCTCAAGCCTATAGCAACGTCCACGAGTGAATCCTCCTATGGATTTCTATGAAACATAATTGCTAAGGACTCTTTCTAAAGGAAAAGTGCTCCACTAAAGTGAGACAACTCTTCTGCAATAAAACTTACGTCACAGTGGGATTGATTTAATTTTTCTCACATAGAATTACTTGGCAGATACTAATGTAGAGTGAAAGAAAGAGGGAGACAAAAGTTGCTACTTAAATAACTAACTTTCCCGATTGTGAAGGAAACAAAATTATTATTGGATTTCCATACAGAAACGAGGAAAAATATCTCTCGTAACTTTCTTTATTTCCCCAGCCTAAATAAAGGATTTTTAGATTCTCCGAGTGTTTTGTCTTGTTTCAGATACGAACATAAGTTCAAGTGTATTAACTACGCTTCTCTGTATTATTTGTTACACTAAATTCACGTACATTCTCGTTCTGTCGGACTTATTGTCAATAACTTAGCAAACTCGCGAGAGTCAAGTCAAATAAGTCTTTACTTCCCTAACGAACTTACCATAAGGATCTTGTACTTCCACGAATAGTCTGGAAAAGTTTCAAGGCACAAACCAAGACAGAATCTCGCCATTGAAAAGTTGATTGGATTGCTCCTCAACTATTATTACTTTACTACCTACTTACTACTAGAACATTATACATTACGTATATGCGATTTAGCCTTCTTCTTACTCTGCCTGTCGAGCTGAGCCACCTTCAAACTACTCATTTAACGTAATTAACCCTATGGAGCGGAACTGAACTCTCTGTGACAGTTTGTCTATCAGAAGGAAAGCAACTTAGTATACCACACGCATACCTTCGGGATTTGGATATATATTTCCACACTTTTAAGGTAAGACAATAAAATAACATGTTTGCTTTGCCAGACCCTTCACTCATAAATCTCCCTATTTTTATATCATTTTCTAGGCTGCTTTGTTTTTCAATTCTATAATGGCTATTACCTATATGCAATTTACTAGACTGCATAACCTTCATTCTTACGACTTCTAACGCAAATCGTAACAACAGTTATGTTTCACATGACTGCAGATAAAGAAATACTATGTAATAATCCCCGTGCACTACTGCATCTCAACATTCTCAACTCCAGCATTTTACTAACGCAAAATACCATTAGTAAAGTAACGTGCAAGGAAGCATTCTGATTGGAATCGACGGACGTACGTCTGTGCATTTGAGTTTCCTTCGGCTATACCGTTGTATTACTAGCATAACATAATGGAAGTAAAAACAGGGAATGAATACTTAGAACATATTAAATAGCTTTTTCTATATTTGTAGTTATACACTAACAGAAACCTTCTCTGCATTATGCACGGAATATTAAAG
>JABASH010004643.1:0-13603 GCA_019776445.1 Tomocerus maximus | reverse complement strand
CATGTCGTTAGTATCATTGATAAAAATGTAATGCACAAATAAGACTAGATAACATAGTAATAGCTAAAACAAACTTACATTAGCAAAATTAAAAATAGTAGAAATTAACCCGAAAAAAATGACATTTACATATAACATTGCTTAGGTATTTGTATGTAATAATATAGCATTTATGTACGAACTAATAGATAAACTCTATGACGAAAATACGGGACGCGCAAACAGAAACATCATATAATAACGGAACAAGAATTTCTTACAATCAATTTCCCTAAGATTCATTGAATTTAACCGGAACGTTTTTATTCGGTGGAATAAAAAAGTTCAAATTAACTTTAATGAGTCTTAGGAAATAATATTTATGAAGTATCTGTGTTATTTAATTATGTACGTTACTTTACATTACATTTTTTAAGTTATTACTTACTGGCTAAATGTTAGTTATTTCGATATTACATTTTACTTCTGGTTTACAATGTTTTTAGTGATTTACGTATGTTATGTAGTATGTATGGTTTGAGGTATGGAGTTTAGTTAATTTTTAGTTAGTATTTGATTAGGGCTCATTAGTCAGTAAGTTTTCTAGGAATATCGTGTTTATTGACTTGTTGCTATCTTTGAATTGGTTTCTCGGTAGGACAAGACATGGCAAGAACTTTGGAAATGAATGTAACAAGGGAGATGTGCATTGTAGTACATACATAAGATAGTATAGAGGCAGAGTTTTCTAAATAGATTAAGAATGTTTTATATTATCTGCTACTATAGAACATTTTATGATAAAGAAAATAAACTACTGCCAATAAGGGTGTGGTTGATGCAAACCAGGTGATTATTAGTGTAGGTTATCTTTTGTAAGGAATATTTAGTGTTCGATTACAGATAGTGTTGAATTATATGTAGGGTAATCCATCCATAGATATTCCAACCAACGTTTATTACCCAAAACCATTTCCATTATTTAGTTTCAGCTTTCCACAGTACGTATTTCATATTCACCCTCTCGCAAAAAAATCGATTGAGTCAAAGTCGAGTCAAATCAACTTTATAGTCTAGTTAAATCTTACCTTAGTGTTTATTACAAACTGTCAACGTCTCGTTTTGCAAAATGTCTCTTTTATTTTCATCAGTACCTTACTTTATCTTTACCTTACATACTTTCTCAACTTTCACTCTTCAATATTTTATTCCAATCAGTGTCACTCTCTTCCTGCCAACTCCCTGTTTTCTAATAAAACTTCCTAAAACTTTCGAGTATACCTTTACCCCTACTTAAGTTACTTATTGTAGTTCGAATCAAAATTAGTCAAATAACTTTAATTATAATTTCAGCCGTAAGCTATGATGCTCACAAAGTAGCTATACACAAATGACAAAGGCAGCACTCGACTCTTTTGCAGTACGTCTTATGTACATACATTTCCTTAATTATTACTGTACTTACATATTTTAGAATATTTTTATTACACTTATTAAGCGTACGACGCTTATACACATTTTAGTTAGCAGCACAGCCAAACTGAATCAAATACAGAATCCAAAGTACTTTTGTTACGTGTCTGACTCACCCAAATTCAATAAACTACATCTTTTTACACATTATTGGGCTTGTGGAAACACGGAAGAATAATCTTTAAACTACAAATATATTAATAAATTAATTACTTACCAATATTTAGAAGGTTTATAGTAGGTATTCATTATTAATAGTAGTATAATAATTTTGTGGTTGTCGATGCTCTTGCTTCCTACACGATTATTCAGGTTTAAGATAAATTTTGGGCTCTATGAAGTTTTAAAGTGCAAGTGTCTGTGTTTTCAACGCGTCAACATGGATGGAATTACTCTGCCAAACAGACATTGTATGCAATCCTCGGTTTATAAACTAATGTAACAAATAATTGGGATTGATTGACTTTCACCACGTTCTTTCACCTTCTAACAAGGTTCTTTGAATACATGTGTGAACATTTTTATTATTATAGCCAGTTTGATTGCTTTTCCTATTAGTATCTCCGATTCTGATGAGTTTAATGCAATTTGCTAAGAGTAGGTATTAATGTATCATTACGGGTAGATAAAAGTTCCGTTACTTACTGTAGTAGCAAGAAACGACTACTTTCTACAGTAGAGAAAAGTAAAAGAAAACAATTTTCCCTTTATCCGAAGAAGGTACATTGCGCACGGTTTTTGTTCACTGGTTAATTTTATTCACTAGATTGCGCATGCATCTCAATTAATTGACCTGATCAGTTTTACTCTAATTTTCCCTATTATTAGCATTCCTTTGTTTGCGGTTGAACAGTTTTCCCGGTCTAGCTGATTGACGTTTTCTACGAAGAAATGGTTCATTATCTGTTCTGTGATTTCGTGTTATTACTGTTAACTCTGTCATCACCATTTTCTCTGTTTCTCTGGAAGTTGGGTGTAGTTTTGCGAAAGTTGCTAACTCTACGTACAATCCATCCATTAAGTTTTAGTGTCATAGGAAGGTAATACAATTTTTTGACATTTGACAAGCATTATGCTTCATTTTATCAATTGTTTATATTATTTTTTAGCTTTTATATGCTAAATCTAACAATGAATTAATTTCAAGTATGGCTGCAGCATGTACCCCAATTCAAGTTCAATTCGAAAACGTTTCACTCAACTCACAGTGACAAGGCATCTATCAGCACCAGAATTAATTGTTTAATTTGATTACACATTTGGAGAAGGTAATTGTCATTTATTTCATTAAATTTTTATAATCATTCGTTTTCGTTTTAAGACTCAATTCATCAATCATGATTCAATTTATGCGTACCTACAGGTAACTACTATTAAATCAGTATTGCTTATCGTTAGGAAATAGTATTGTGTAAGACTAACTTTTTTAAAATTTTTAGTAATTTCTTACTTATTAGGCTGTCAAGCACTCTGTTGCATCTTCTATAGAAGAAAAATTCGTCGATTTATAGGCAGCTTTCTCCTTTGACATTACACACGTGTACATAGTACATACATCCTAATTAACTTACACATTATTTACAATTACTATACAATAGAGTAATGATTAAAGTACTATCTATATAACAACAAGTATGAAAAGCCGTAAGCAAAGCTATGATTTTGTTAAAAATCACTATCGTTCCCTACATTTTTCTACAGTAAAGTATGAACTAGCCTAGATTATTACATACAGACATTTTTAATGTAGTATTAAGTACAAAGTGTAAATATAACAGAACTACTGCATTGGACTTGCTAAATTAATATCTTATGTACAGTGTAATAGTTAGTAATCGCAATTAATTAGATCTCACAATCAGTAATACACGAGTTAAGTGATTAAGTTGACAATAGTACTTATCCGATGTACAGATATGAAGCAACATGTATTCTTTATATCCAAATATTGCAGCTTTTGCATTTGCACACATTTTCTTCTTTAAATGGGCCTATTAAGCCGAACTTATTTTGATATGAATAAGTAAGTTAATATTTGCGAAGATGATGATATTAGGCTAATCTACAGATAGTTAGCGTATTCATAATAGTATTTATCAGTATTTTATAGTCTTATCGGTACAATTTATTGAAGCATTGAATAGTTTTACATATTATTTAGTATTGCGTATAGTTGCTACTTTTGCTATTGATATTGTAATTACAGTAATTACACTATTGGATACTTTCTTAGACAATATTATTAGGTAAGTATTATTAGGAGCGTCTATAATGTTGTCTAAATAGCGAAAATTAGCAGCTTTTGACTTTTATTCGGTAAGCATTCTTATACAGGTAGTTTTATATAGGTCATATACAGACAGACAGATATAATATTATTGATTTATATTCACGTGGCCTCTCTATCACCTATACCATTGAGCACGAGCATTCAGTACTCGCCAAATCATCAATCAATTCTTCAATCAGATTAGATTAATCAGTGAATTTATTTAATCACTTTGATAGTTCTTGTTAGTACTTAACAGAAATGCAGTGGTACGCTCAATCTTTTTGTCGAGAGATAATAATGTATAATGATACTACTTTCAAGTGTGTATTGAATTTAACACATACTTAGTTACTTACGTTTTACTTACTATTAGTATCATAATAATATAAATACTACATCATATTATTTCCAGTTCACTCTGTTGTAATGTACACCACAGTACTGAACACTAACCTACTAAACTACAGATAAAGCAGTACAATGAAAGGTATTGTATAATATAGGGCACCTATTTTTTATTTTATATACTCACTGCAGCTTCTGGTTGTAGATTCCTATGCGTTTTTAAGCAATTTCCTTTCGTTTACTTTTACCCTGCATTTCCTCGCAGAATAAAACATCTAAACATAAACAATATTTATTAACAATTGTGCGAAAAATACATAATAAGAACTACTAGTAGTAATTATATGAGGAATTCATACGAAAGCATAAAAAACTGGAATATGAATGAATCGAATGAGAGAGTTTAATTGAAAGTAAACAAGTCAGGTAAGAGATCAAAGTTTTTACAACATAGAACAGTTATCATAATGTTTCAACCTAAATAACGTGGTCGTTGCACGTTATCCTTTAGTTAATTGTTTAAGATCAGGTAAACTTTTCCTTTGGTACACATCAAAATGTCTGCATACATACATCTACAGTACACTCTTATCATTTCATTACATCACTAATATTTTCGTAGTAGTAATGTTCATCTTAGAGGTAACAGTACGTATGTATATATGCAGTAGGCAAATAGGCAGGCAGGCAATTAATAAGTGCGTTAATTTTAATTATATTAGATTAATTGTATATTAATTGCTTTACTCTCTAATATAAGACATGAGATGTCGATTGGCTCGTTCTCCGAGAATATCAAGCCTGGAAGATTTCATTCTTTAATTAAACGTTTAGTAAGTTAATTACTCAATTAATTAGATCTAAAGCTCCTTCGTGGACTCGACTACTGTCTAGACTTTGGTGCATTATACGATGGATAGTATAACCATATCCCACTATTAAATTACTTTATTAACTTATTAAAACAACTAGGTCGGATTTTATCTACCACCCGTTGCTGATTATAAACAAATATAATTTTTAGTAGAAAAGTGAAAACAGAAATGTATAAAGTCCAAACTGACTCCTTAACGCTTAACAGAAAGCAATCAAGTTCAAGGTAACTCATGAACGGGAAGTCATTTCAATAGAATTTCAAAACTGTAATTATAAAAGGAACGCCGTTACCCAATACTGCTAGAACCATGGACAAAATCAGTCTTTCACTTTCAATATCATTGAATCGCACCCAACTTTCCCTTTACTCAAACGTCTTTGAAAGTCTTTCATAAGCAATTTGCTATAATAACTATCCTATCGTTAGTAAGTACACTGTAGTGGATCATATAATACCGTAGTATAAAGATGTTCTTTAGTCTACTGTAATTTAGCTGGACAAGGACATTCATTTTATTGCATATATTTTGCAGTTCTACTATATTTTTGTAACATTATTTAACATCATTTCATATTCGCCTTAGATTGTATTATAAACATTAAACTTACTAAAGTATGTAATAATCAATAGAAAAGCACAATCCTATACTTTAGCCTATACTTACTACTACTATTAGTGGCATTATGTGCTATACTCTCTAACTATAATATGATACATACAGATAAAAGTATAAATTCAAAGTCTCTCCATGTATGCCAGTGTTTCTTGACTGAACCAGCTTACAATTAATTATTTTTAGTGTTTCCTAATTAACCTTAGTATTTTTATAAGATAGCTAACCTGTATACACACTAGTTACACCCATTCATTGCACAGCACTATTAAAAACCTCATATTCATTATTTATATGCCATATTGTGGAAAGAGTTACACATATTCGACTCAC
The DNA here is from genome assembly GCA_019776445.1 of Tomocerus maximus. Classification (NCBI taxonomy): domain Eukaryota; kingdom Metazoa; phylum Arthropoda; class Collembola; order Entomobryomorpha; family Tomoceridae; genus Tomocerus; species Tomocerus maximus. The sequence continues at coordinate 7,711 of JABASH010004643.1, read as the reverse complement.
TTACACACACACCTATATAATTAACAAGAAAATCTTATATTTAACAGTACGGTACCTAAAGATAGTTTATTCAGATAGATAATCTTACAAGGTAACTTTATCATAGTTCCTTTATATTCTAATAACATTTTAGTAAGTACACTACCCAGAGATCGCATACAAACTAAAGATAACTTATTTTATGTCTACAACACCTGCACATTTTAAATGCACCCGATGTTCCTATTGTTTAGCCTCCAAAGTCTTTGCTCGTTAATGCTTGATGCATTTTTTGCATCGTTTATGCACCAAGCACACAATACATCTCAAGTCACTGCAAAAGTTATGATTTTGCGTATTCTCGCGTCATTAATTACGTTCAGCACACAGTTATTCATGACATGAGGAAATTATATATTATTACCTTTAGTGTAAGAGACACAGACAAGACAAAGTATGATATAATAAGAAATGTGCTGATTTGCCTTGCCTTGCTGCAATTCGGCTTGCTTATTATTGCGTAGTGTGTATGTGGAAATGTTTTTATAATTAGCAGCGTGATTTCAATGTTTCTACGATTAGATTAAAAACGACATATCAGTTGCATGTTTTCTTGATACACTCTAAACGAACACACACGCAATAACATGTTAAGAATAGATAGCTAAATAAAATACTAACAAGGAGAACGGTGGGCCTGCGTGCCTTTGGTATACTTTTAATTAACGTAAAGAGAAAGTTTGTGCTTTCTCCCATTTTACCTAAAATTCAGTTCATTACGTAAAGTTACCACGTTATATATGTAATAGTCATAGCGAAAGCCTCTAAACAAAATGTTTTTGGGTTACCCGGTTGGAATTCCATAATTACTTACAATTAGCTTAAACTTTTACGCAATATTCAAAAAAGAGAAAGAAACAACTGTTTGCTGATGCTTTCTCTTAATTGATGATAATGTAAAGCGTAAAAGTTGACTATACATACAAATAATACTATGCGTAAAGTAAGTAGGTTGATAAAGTGTAAGATAAACTGGTTTAGGTACATTTTTGATGACGCCCTTGTTACTTTATTTAACTTTTCGTTCTATGTATATTTAAGTGTGTTGTAATAGTTATTTAGCTAGTTTCTTCTGAGTAGGGGGCTGTTAATGCTCATTTACTGCTAACATTTAATAGTATATAATAGTATGTACTTACTACGTTGCACTTTAAGATAACTTACTTTAGAGCTGTTGTGTTAGTACTCGTTATAATGTCTACTATGTTACTCTATTTTGTTTTGTAATGCGCTTCTCCATTTATTTAACGATAATTTGTGTCTTAGAGGATAATCGTAACATTATAGTGTAGGTAAAGTACTCTATATAGTATGGATCGAGTAAAATGTAGAATAGGGTAACTATTGCTTTCTTTGTATTATTCTAAAGTTTGTATGCATTTATGTAGGTCATTACAGTTTAGTAGCTACACACACCACGGCAAACCATCTCAAAATTTCTTCAGGTAGGTAGGTTGGTGATTGGTAGTTATATAGCCAAATGTATACATTTTAATAGCAGGAGGCATACTGAACTAGTCGTTTCGTAGCTTACTCTTTCGTTACGTACATAACATAGGTAGATCCTATTTCATTTTATTTTATCATAATGGAAAAGTACCTGAGACGGTATTTTTGTAGTCAAGTCAATAGCTTTTCTCACAGTGGCAGCATAGTAGTGGTTATTTTGTGCCTTACGATTGAGGACATAGACGTAGGTGATCGTGAGAGTAGTTTCGGCCTTGTCTCGTCCCCTACTATAGTACAGTGTTATGTTCTGTGGCCATGCTTTGTCTGAATCGGGATTAGGTATCCGCTACTACAACCGGCAGCTTCAGTGGAATTCGGCTGGAGAAAGTTGTTATTGGTGTAGTGGAGTTGGTACGGGAGTTTGATGTGGTTATCCAGAGCTGCCCGGGTCGGGTGGAGTGGAAATGTGCGGCTTCGTCTTTTCGTGTGGGGAAATCTCTTGTATTTAGATAGCCTAGACTAGACTAGTTGGAACTGTGGTTGGTGCTTTTTTAGTCTGGACCAAGATGTTATAATCCAGAAGCACATATAGAGACAACGTTTCATATAGTAATTTAGAACTCGAGTCTGTAGGCAGAGCAAGAGGTTTCGTGATCCTGAAGGTTGATGGTGCACCGGGATGCTGAAGGTGCCAAATCGATTTTTGCCTCTGCAAGGGCGTCTTCCGAGTCAACAACCCAGTAGCCCAGAGTGTCCGTGTCGTATGTTGGGATGATCGTCACTTCTACAATTTCAACAAATTTCATTCGATTCCATTACATCCTTCTTTCACTTTACACTACACACAAAATGATACGGCGTCCCTAACCACAATGTCTCTCTTTACTCTCTCCCATTCCAATTCCAGGAGATAAAAATGTCGATTTTCTCCATTTACGCTATACTCAACAGCTTTCTCCGTATACATACATACATCTTCTTCTTTTTGGTTAGGATACCATGTAATGTCCATTCTTATAAAATATATCAATAAATTGCCTAAACACTTTTTCAAACATGAAAAAGGTGGATGTTTTCTTGGCCTTTCGGACCTTAGTAAATCGTACAGGTTTATATAATAACCATGATATAGTAATAGACGTTTCTGCGTGCTCCACTTTCTCCGGAAGGAAAAAAATGAACAGACATATGAGATTCCAACGCTGAAGGTAGACGTTGCCAATTAGATATTGTCAAGAGACCAAACGAAATAATAGAAGAGCTCCTAAGGAACTTTTGCAATACAAACTGCAAATAGAAGCATTTAGGGCATAAATACTGCAGTATCGTGTTTTATTGTGTGAACGCTTCATATATTTATTTTCCGTGTATTTAGTACCTATATATTAGAGTGCATAGTAGTAAGACTAGTAAGAGTAATAATTCCCAAGTCAAAGCCAATTCATCCGGCACAAATAACTTTGGGATATTTCATTAGATGAGATTAATGCATTTCTTTTGGTTGATAGGCCAAAATGATGAGAGTTGAGGACAAATTGAATTTCCTGCCTCTGTTCAAAGTTCGAATGGAACTCATCTTCAAGATAAGGATAGAAGGTATAGAATAAATAGAAGTTCCTAGTGTTTACTCCCTTTGCTATGGAATCTCTCTCGTTTGTTGACTGATTGTAGAAAGCTAATTGTAAAGAAGTTGGAATAGTCCTTCATTACGCTCCTTTCACAATCATCCATCTCCACCTTCACATTCAATTTCGATTTCATTTAGTTCAGGAACTCTAATGTCTGGCCCATGCTTTTAACCCAGTCTTTATTCAGTCGTATCAATTGGTTTAGTTTTACGCTAGTAGTTTGGTTTACTTGGCAGTAGACTTGGTGGACTCGAACAGATAACTAGCAAACTAAACTAAATAAATAAGCCCTTTATTTAAGCACTATTACTGAGTACATTGTAGAGCGACTTAGTGCGATCCTTCATCTAATCCTTTGCTTTCACCATCTCAATAATATCCTGTGTGCTATAAAATTACTCGGGGCACCCAATGATACAGATATGTACTCTCACAGTGTAGACATAGTGAGACAAAGTAAACATTTACTCGTTGTGATTTATTGTAGTGTGATAACTGTAACTCTGCAAACCTCCTTGATAGATAAATAGCTGGACCAAGATAATTTTCACTACTACTTATATAATTTAGTGCAATACTCATGGATTCCCAATTGCCTTGATAATGTAAGATAAAAGGGGAGAAAGTATTTATTTTCTCTGCTGTAGAGATACGTTTTTCATTTGGCCCGTGCAGTGAAGCTATAAATAATACACATTAGTGCTATGCTAAACGAAATTGCACTGATCTTGAGCAGAGCATATCTACAGTTCAGTCAACGGTACACAGAATTGCAATTTAAAGTCCCGAATCATATCCCTCTGGCCACATCCACATTGCGATGCAGTGAAATGTAAGCGAAAAGCTTTTAAGAGATCGATAGAGCAGTCAATTCAGATCAGGGAGAATGACTGTGACGACGCTATACATCGTAGAATCGCAGCCTAGCCGGCAACTACCTCCAATGCAGACCAATGCAATGCAATAACTGGGACTTGTAAAAGAGCTTTCTCATATGGAAAACATTAAGAAATGGATAAGATGAGAGTTTATCTGGAGAAAGAAACTGGAACAGGTACATACTTGTTCGCCGTAAGAGAGAAACATACATAAGGAAAGGAGCCAAGTCTCCTTGATTGTGCAGGATCGGATGGGAGGAAAGAGAAAGTATATTTACCGGTCTGCCTGCTTTCCTCCGGTTCACTATCTCCAACTTTCCCCTGTATGTACTCATGGCTTAAAGTCTACTATGAGAATCCAATATACACCCCACCACCACCACTGCATGCTGTACACAGTTACTGTGAACTAACTCTCTCTTTAGAATAAATCGATTGCCCTCTTTCACCGTGCCGGGCTCCTGCCTCTCGAATAGACTTCGCATCACAATTCCACTTTCTTTACATACACACACTCGATCATTAGTACCTAGATGTTACAGTACACCAACCCACTCAAAGGACATGCTTATACAAATGCACAACATAGTACTCTCCAGGTATTAAACAAGTATATGCACAATACACAGCCAAAAGAGTTTCAAAGTTTGAAATAACAAATTTCTGCCTCCAATCAAATCTAGAATCTATCTCTTCCATAATACCAATACTCTTTGTTAGTGTTGAAGATTCGGTTGGTTATGGTTCGAGTTATTATCTACTATCTACCTATTTATCTTGTTCCCTCCTCCAAATTAAGATCCAATTGCCAAGTTTGAATTCTATTGGCAAAACCCATCCACTTGAAAAGGAATTCAACAAAAATACCTAAAACGTTCCTAGACATTTTCCAAGCATGCTTCAAGTAGCCAATATGAATTTATACTCCTAACTGCTAAGTACATTCCATTAAACTACACATTATTCGTCTATAGAGATCCTTGCTTGAATTCCACTATACATTCTACATACAGAAGACATCATTAGGTATCATTATACGGATTGTGGTAATTTCTAAGAATTTAGCCTATGGATAAAAAATTACTTTTATCTCCACCTCTGAATAGTTTCTTCTGATTTTAACAGAATACCCTGCCAAAGGAATGAACGCTTGGGTGCCTAATATTTCAGCTTTGCTATAATCCCCCAACTAAATATATGCATGGTCCGCCGCTTTACAACTTCTAGGAATTAGGTAGGTGTTAAATTACCACTACCATTACAAAATGCGTTTGAGCTTAAAATATCTATTAGGTAGGTTGCTGATACTGAGTAAAAGTGGTTAGGCCAAGTTTCTTTTAAGTGCCAATTTTATAGCTAGAACTTTGCGGTAAGAAAGAAGTCATTACGTGGAAAATCGTTTGATATTGGGAATTGATTAAAAATCAGAGAAGCCGGCATCTGTAGATATTGGCTAAAGAAGTGAACACGAACATTGTATAGGTAACTGGTTGAAGTGAAAGAGGAGAAATATGAATATGGGAAAGTAATCCAATAAAATAGTACATGCACACATGTATAACCGAACAAGAAAAGAAAGGATGCAAAAAACCCAACCCACATTTTCGTTAGGTATTTTTTATTTTACCAAGTATAGCAAGTATTTTTTAGCCTGAGAGAATTTTACTCTGATTATATGAAATATAAAATGTACTAAATGCATTTTCTGTCTGACTGTGGTGTGAAATTGGCAATAAGTTGTTAGCATGCACTTACACCAAGGATTTGCGATGGCTAGGACGCTGTATCAGTTTCTGTTCAACAGCAGAGTGCAATCCTGTGCATTTCATAATGGTGGCAGTTGTGTGTACTGCAGGATGATGCATTGCTTTCTCCCGTTGCATCATTGCTCGTTTATATGCAGTCTCCTTGCTATTTAATATCCTATGCGAAACGATATATTATGATGTCATATATCCCCAGTCAAATCCCATTTGGTATGGAATGGTCGCTACATACATTATCTGCAGAGGACTACATACATTTAAGTTAGCTTGATATTCATACTATATGTAGGACTTTTGCATACATCTATGCATATTCAGCTCAGTGTAGATGAAGTAGTAGGTAAAGTGGAATGGAAGTGAACTGAAGTTTGCTGGGAAACTTTCCCTTCTCGTCCCATCATTTATATTCATACAATGAAAATAACTCTGGGGTAAATAACCTACATGCAGAATGAATTTCTCCGCTATGGTCTGCTCTCGCTAGAACAGCGTTCAGCAACAGTAAACTAAACAGACTAAACCATTTTCATTATTTTCTCTCCGCAAATCAATAGCGGGCAAAGTACTGTAATAGAGCGATGACATAGTTGTTTTAATTCAATGCATGTATTTTCATTCCGAAAGTTTAAACTTATTACAAGTAAATAGCTTCTAAGAATGGCCAAGTTGTGCTAGGATATTATAGAAAGACACTAAGATTTTGTGGAACAAAAGGATTTCCTCCTAAGATCCACCCTTGACAAACGTAAGAAGTTTACATTTGCGGAGCGAGGAAGGAGAACACAAATAGAAAGTACAACCTTTCATCAATTTTATTAGACTGTGCATCCTTGAATGGATTGGGTTCTTGTAGTTTCTTTGTTAGTATTGGAGATTCAATCGCAAATTGCCTTTGTACGGAAATGAGAACTGAAGCTCGTGGATTCTTTCCAGCAATTTGCAAGGATAAAAGGAAAACCAAAGCAGATACACACATATTGTTCGGGGAGATGAATACAGAAGGCTGTTACGTATTTGTAGTTGCACTATAATAATGTATATTGCAAACTATATTATTACAGATTGATATCATAGATACTATGTGTATCTTAGACTACGATGGGCGTTAGATCTGCGATGCACAGTTCAAACCCATTATTAGGTTACTCCAAGTTAGGACATGATATCACTGCACCAAACGATGCACCTTAGTTTATCATAATGATATTACCAATATAACTCACCTAAATATAGTTGTTATACTAGCCACTAGCCATTATTCGACATCCTGCAGGACTGGAAATAGGATGTAACATAACATAAGGGACTCTCATATTTTATAAGATACCAGAAACTTGGAGATTGCTTTCATATTTTCATCTCATTCTATGAGCTTTTTACGCTACTTTATGTTTTGCTAACCCGAATTTCATGCATGAACCCTAAAGGAGTTCGAACAGCACATGCACGAGATACGAGCACAAGTGCCACTGCCTTTGAACACCAAGTGTCTGATAACACGATATTAGGTACCTTTATTCTGTGCAACTTTCGTCCTGATTCTTCTAGTTCAATAAATGTTCCTCACGGAATATTCCTACCAAAAGTGGTCGACCCATGTAGTCTTTTTGTTTCAATTCAATATTCTCCGATGTTTTCAGGTTTTCAATAATCTTACACGAAAAAGCAAATAAAGTATACCTAACCTACTAGTTTTAATCCACCCCACGTGGAATGTCTCCAAAAGAAAGTTAGTAAATATGGATCTGTTATTGTCTGAATTACGAGTTTTGATTAATTTTCAAATTCTGACTACACTTTGGAAGTCCTCCCATTGGTGAATAGTTTTTGTGATAAACCAATAAAATCGCCATAGATTTCCCCCACGAAAATTGGTCCATGGCATGCATTCTGGGGACGACGGAATGGGACACGTAACTAATAGTTACATATCCCCGGTGTCCCGTCCCGT
>JABASH010004642.1:0-13603 GCA_019776445.1 Tomocerus maximus | reverse complement strand
AGGTTATAGGATTAGTTCTCCAGAAGTGAATTTTTAAATGGTAAACCCCCGTACTGGGCAACCTTGTAGAGCCAATAGTAATCTCTATAGTAACCTTGAGTGCAATGATAATATGTTCTATTAATACTTAAATCACAATGGTCTATATATCAAAAGTTCAAGTTTTAGTATCGGCAAAGATCACTTATACAGCCATTAGTATGTAGAAAAATAATTTATCTGGAAAAATATCTTAGGAGATGTAATTGAACTGAATTTTTGAGATTTCACTACAATGAACTATAATTGCATGAAAATATACAAAGGAAGAGGAAACATGGTTTAAGTTATTTAACAGAGCAGTGCACAATCCGTAACTTACTCTAAACTGTAGTCACACCATTTATTTTTGTTTCCTGTCAAATAGAGACAGCGTCTCATCTATACTCGTCCCTTCGAGACATGCCGGGCTATCTCGTTTGACATTTTATGATATTATATAGAAGAAGCTCTAAATATTCTACGAATATTACTGTATTATGCAGTGTTAAAGAAAAAATTAATTTATCATCAGAATACCTTGCTTAAACCAGAATCCTTAGATCGCCAGCAGTAGAGCTCAAAGGGGTTGGAAATAAATTAACTTACAGAACATTAGGAAACTTAACAATAGTTGGTACACGACAAGTAAATTACTACAATTGGAGTTTACAAGTATTTATGGTCTACTACTGCAGAAAGATATTTATTCAAGGGAGGAATTTATTAAATGAACCCTTTCTTGTCTAGTCCATTTATCTACATAATATTATATTGTTTGTATACAACAACCTTAAGGTAGCCGTTAGACGAGGCAAAACTCAGAGAACTAGATTCACTTCAAGAAAAGATAAACGGGAAAATCTTTGTTTAGAGGCATGTTTACATTTCATTTTAAGTAGGTTTACTAGAACCATTTCCATTCATTTGCTCCATTTTCGTGTAGTTTACATAAACCTAGCTCTATGAAAATATTCCTGAATTTCTCGTGGATATTTCAATGACCTAAAGACAACAATGATAGTAATAATCTGTACATTCTGGTCTATATTACAAGCAATTTTCAATTAGGTGTTATTAAATGACATAAATGAATGCACAAAACTCTAGTTTCCAGCATTAAATCAATTTAATGAATATAATGAGATGAGAAGCACAGGAAATCTATCTTTTCAACACTTAAAATCTACATTTATTTAGACTCGATCTAACCTACAATGATTTACAAGATAAGTAATGCGATATTTTCAGTAAAATTTTCCAAACATATCTGCTGTAGCTATTACAGTCCAATAAATATGAGCTATGCCAAAAATCAATAGTGGGCACTAACAAAAAACAAACCTGAAGTTTTGATGGGATCCACTTATTTTCGAAACCCGGGTAGGATGCAGTTAGAATAGAAATAGCAAGTCACTTTTCTCAGAGAAAAATCATTTATACTGTGATCTTAGTTGCTACTGAAGAAATCTGGATATGTGTGCATGAAACTAAATGTTATAGACAGTTTGTAGCAACAGAATAACAGAGCTTTATCTGACACTTGCTTTGAGCAGTTAATTATAGATAATGTAGTGCATAAACTGAATAAGATGCTAAAGATGTGTCACTTTTCAGCTTTGCTCCAAGCCAACTGAATAACCATGAGCTATGTCAAATGAAAACAAACCAGAGCACAAACAGAACACGAAACTCACCGCAATCAGAATAAATTACTAGACCAAACTCAACACATTAAACTCTGTTCACAATTCACACTGGCTAACCAAACTATTGTTAGTTGAAAAAGTAATCCAAGCGAAATATCTGTGGCATAGATAGACGAAACACGCACTTAAGTCAGGGTGAGATTGCTGTTTGTAAATTGTCGTCGTATAATTAAAAAGTAAATTAAGAATCCGTGGAATGCAATGCACTAGACATTTCAACACTTGCTCAAGAGTGCACAATGTTCTTGAGTCTGTACCGTACATGCGGCTCTCAGATTAACAACTAAAGTTGCACTAGGGAATGAATGCTGTCAGCAAAGGGAAATTATAGGTAACTACACTAAGTATTAACATCATAGTACTACTACTACTGTCTGTACATACTCACCCACAAGTAGTAGTCATATAGGAAAACCTAGACTGTGGTCACTATTGAAATTGCTTTGCATTTTTCAAGAAATCCAGCCGCTTATCTGCTACAAGTAAAAGGGAAAATGCAAAATTACACAGTGATAAGCTAGCCATTTGGAAGAAATTTATTTTTCCTCTGAAATTTTTGGAAAAACTATTTAAATTGTGGAAAACGAAGAATTTATTGCATTGAGAATGTAGGAGAAATAAACTGCTGCACAGTGTAGTTAAGTTGTGTCCTCGAGGCAATTGCCGTTGAGTATAAGGTAAGGTAAGTGTAAAAGTAACAGGTAAGCTAAGGGGTTGCGTTTGCTTCTTAGTTTAAAACTTGGAATCGACTAGACATCACTATTATACTACGTAGATTCATACATACCTACCTACTTACATTAGATAGAGAGAGACTAGGCAGGGCAAGTTAACTTTTCAAGGCAGAAGAAGTGCAATGTACAAATCCATATAGAATTCTAGTTATTCATAATATATAAACCACTCTGTTATATACTTTATAGTACAATGGTTGGTTGTATACTGAGTTGAGCCGTACAAGCTACAATTCCAATCCAACCTGTCTCCATTTAAATCTTCTTTTCTTTCCTTTGACTAAACTCAGGACTGTGTAGAGTAACCTTTAGGAATCTTTTCAACCCTCTTCACAACAACTTAATGCACTCGCATGCAACATTGTAAATGCGTACTCTTTACTTGTACTCCTGTTCTGAGTAATACAAGTAAATAGGTACATACTACAAACATGCATCTTTCTGTCTTCAGTCTTAAGATGCAATATTATATCCCTAATTCATTCCTCATCCACCTCAGGGTTCAACACCTGACTTCAGGCTTCCCTTCCTTTGACTTTTACTCAACCTTAGGAGGATTACAGGCGGATTCATCCACTCTCGGATTAGAACACCGTACCGCTTTCCTTTAGGAAAAATCTCGACAACATACTATACTAAATATATTCACTAACAGCTTCAACCAGACAAATACACTTTGCGGGATACGGATAATAATATCATTATTACTTTTTCAACGAAACACTTTTCTTTATATACATTTGCTTTTTCTAAAACCATCACCTACACCCAACTTCTAAGTATTTATGCATTCGACGAACAAATCTAGAGTAGCACATTTTTCCCGTCTCTCTTCCCTTTTTTTCAGAACTGCTACATAAGTACGTACTTTATGCGTTGATTTATGATTTGACCTTTTCGTTTACTTAACTACAAGCACAATAGCACAAGCATTACAGATAGTTAAGAATTCTTAAGAATTCCTAAACTTAGGTTATACCTACATGGAATTTTTACTTTGCTTTTCAGAACTTCAGTTATATTTATCGCTACGTTGAAACTACAAACCTATAGTCTAAGTGCGTTTGTGGTATTTTTACTTTTATATCCTACTCACATAAGTTGTAATGTTACCTAACATTACATTTATACACTTTAGATTATAAATACATAGAGTACGCACCTGAGCCGAACGATTAAATAACATTTCTCATATTATTTATTATAATTACCATCTACGACTAGGTATATGGTCCTTTCTTTTCCAATATAGCTTATTTCCAAATTATACAGTATTTAACAGCTCACCTAGTTAAAATTGATTTTTTTCACCCTATGTAGGGTCAAAAGGGAGAAATCCTTCGATAATAAATGCCAGAATGTATTGATCTGCTATGAAAAAACGTAGCGTGTGTTGCACAACAATGGCAGGTACTAAGCTACTGGTTTTGCAACACTACCTTACTTTTTTCTGCCGAGCGTAACGCTTATTTCAAGTTAAGCTATCACCTTGTAGCAGAATGCGGTAACGGCTGTAGCAATTACAGGCATTTGGGCTAAAATCTCTGTAAGATTATTAACTGTTCATTTAGGATATGAAATGTGTGTATGATAGTGACCTAAAGTACTGAGAAAAGCTGTACACACGTCCAATGTTACAATTAGGTGAAGGAATCCTTACAATAACGTAAGGATCAAATTCGACTTTAAATTGCAAGGGGAGTATTTTTCTACGTAGCAATTGCAATCAGCGGTAAATTCCGAGGACAATATAATTAATAATTGTCTCTGGTGAGAGGACGGAGCGGTACTGTCGTGGAATTGTAAAGGATCTAAGAATAAAATGCTCTACGTCTTCATTTCATGGAGGAGCACACGCTTTAATTTGTTTATGTAAAGATTCTTTGCTATTCACGATCACTACACCTTATTCGTGCGTGTCACCAAACCAGAAATTCAAAATTGCAATAGATAACAAAGGGGTGATTTTTGATGTAACAATAGCAAATTGAAATTCTTTGGGGACAAAAGTACAAGATGGTCATTGCCATTTACTGTCTTATAGGGGAAAAATAAATGACTATAGCACAAGTAAAAGTATATAGATGCGTACAAGATGACAGTGAAAACAAGTTAGCTAGTCAGCCAGACATTTGCAATCAGCAAATTCTTTTACACTACACCTGAGTACACTTACTTGGACGTTTCCATACTTTTTAATGCCACTATTCAAGGTGGAAAAAGTTCGTGTATGTAATATAATAACATTTTGTAGCCATAAGCTTCACGCTCACGCTATTTTGACAATTCAATGAACTCCCTGAACAAACTAACTTATACTTATACAGACAGCTCTCTAGCCTACCGCACATATCTGACTAATCTTTTCGTGGTGTGTAGATAGATGAGCCTAGATAGATTACTGAAAACCCATAATGCTCACTAATTACCTAGAAGTACCTTTAATGTGATAATAATAAGTGAACTTAGTGAGGGTGTGTGCTATTTTTCCTTAATACAAACATGCATCAATTGCAATTTGCAACTGCATCGTCTTCCTCGGCGATTTTAAGCTATTTTATTCATACGAATATAGAGAAATGAAGATCAACAGATACTTACAATTACAATGCTGATGCGATATGGTTGTAAGTAATTCATTAAGCTTAACAAGTAGTAACAAAGTTTACAAATTGCCTAAATAAATCCGTTGTTGAATCTACGTTTGCCAAGATTTCATATTGAAAACACAGTTACTGAAAGCGAGATTGATAAAATGCATTTAGATGAATACTCGACTGTAATAACTAGATAAACTAGTAAACTAAATTGACTATAAAATATTTCAATCAGGTAGAATAACCAGTATGCTACAATTAACAAAATGCTCCTTTAAAATTCTTAGATTCACAAACTACCAAGATCTTAACTCATCGTAGATATTTCCAATCTATTAATACGACTATTGTATACAGGACATAAAGTAACACTATATTATTATTACCGTAGAATGGCAAGACTAAGTACAAGTCTAGAAAAGTGACTGAAAATAAAATCTGCGCACTACTTTTTGTGACTTAAGAAAAAATGAAAGTAGCGAGATTCTCCTTGTGGTATACCATGATTTCACAGATTGGTTAAGTAACGTTCTATTCTGTACCGTCAACTGATTCAGCAAAAATATAGCGAATAGTACAAAAAGAACAATAGATTAACTTTATGGATTAAAAATACAACTCTAGACCAATTATAATTCTAAGGTCCATTCTGAGTTAACTTAAGGCATTTAGCGATTTAGCATTGACAAACATCAATAAATATGTAGTGTCATGATTCATAATGAAAATTTCCCAAAAAATCTCAAGGCTGGCTGTTTCTATTGTATCTTTTATCTTTGTCACATTTGCGGTGTGAATCTTATTGTAGTTATCTACTACACTCATTAATTCTCTCTATTTCAAACGAAAGTGTGACGATTTATATTTCATGAAGTATTAGCAAAAAATAACGAACCTGGAACGGTGTTTCCATTGAAAGTCATGTCTACAGAATGGGGTCCTGTGTCATGAGGTAGAAAAACTGCTTTGAATCTGTGATCTCCTAAAGCTTTGACTTGACTTGTAACTCGTCCTCCATCGACTAATATAGCAAGATGTCCTGGCCCAGCTCCTCTCCCGTCGACTGAAAAGAATTAAAATTTTCAAATGTTAGCGCAAATTTCATTTTATCACTGAATATATAATTTAGAAAAGGGTACTTTCAGTACTTTCTATTTCCACAGGCCGACCAATAATTCCATTTGGCACACGAGTGACTTTAATAGCATTTGGATTGTAGACAGCAGCTCTGAAAGGAGAACCATCAATAGCTCGATGACCGACACTAACATCTATTAAATGTTCCCCTATTTCCGTGGGGAAATATTTGGCACTTATTGAAGACCCCGACTCGGTCGTTCTTACTGGCACGCGGCCGTTTGGCCCTAAAACAGAAAACAACATTATAAACCAAGTAAATCTAAACAGATCCGTTGGCTCCTTCGAGTAAGAAAAGAATTTATTAATAAAATCGTGATGTGTTTACCAGTTATCTCAATATTAACATTTTCCAAAGAAGTCTGTCCGAATTCTGACGTTATTGTCACCGTGGCTTGAGAATGTATTTGGACAACTCCTAGTCCATCTCCGTCGACTACTAAATCTCCATGATACCCGCCATAGAGACCATTACCATTTGTATTTCCAAGCCCTAGTTTAGAAAAGGAAGAAATAAATCTACTGTCCTCAAGAGTATTGCTTGAGCTATTGAAAGAAGAAGACTTGTGTTGTTCTATAGATGATTTGGCACTGTTTGACTTCAGAGCAGATGAATTAAGCAAACTGGAGGTAAACTTTTCTCTGTTCAACTGCTGATGGTTCGACGAGTTTGAAATATTTTTGAGAGCCTGGGCTGAAGTTAAGTTTTCGTTAGAGCTGGAAATCAAACTACTGTTGATTTTATTCGTTGTAGAACTGTAAAAGTTATTTGTAGAAGTGTTGTTGTTGCTGAATGAATTACTAAGGCTATTATTGAAAGGAGGACTACTACTATTATGGCCACGGTACTTAAGACGAGAATGAACTGCATCGGTGCTATCAACTGCATCCTTAGAGTTAACCTCAAATGAATCGGTATATTTGCTCTTTGTTCTGTTTGTTGTCGCATCGAAAGAAGAAGAATTTTTTGTTGAACTGGAAAACATGTTGGACGACTTTCCCAAACCGTAGTCCGTATCGTAACTCCGAGTTTTACCATGTGAAGAAGATAATACATCTTTTCTTCGCTTTGAACGACTTGACCCAACTCGAAGACTGAATGGAGAACCTACAAAGAATGATTTAAAGTTAATATTTCGTATTCCCTCTTTCGATTTACAATGATTGTGACAAAAAATAAATAAAATGTACCTCGAATCTCATGTCCGTTGAAATAAATATGAACTCTTATGTTTTCCTCCATTCAGAACGGGAAGCAAAATCCGTTTTACTCCATCGGCAATATACTCCGTGTTATATGGAATAGATCTGTCAGAGAAAATATCCAATAGTAAAAAAGTATCTTCCTGAATTAATAATATAGTTCATTACTTAACTCAGGTAATTTCAGTTCGTTGTGTTAAGAAATATTCTTCAAAATGTATCTTATTATAAAAAATTTGATTTTTCACCTTCCTTCGTGAGTGACATCAATGTCCACATCGCCAAGTCCACCAGTTCCCCGAGAATCGCATATAAACGCAAAAGGCAATCCAGGCACTGCCGGATTCAAAGAGGTATCCAGTGTGTCCAACTAAAAATTAAAAAACCAGTTATAACAAATAAATACGGTCACCTTAATGTATTTAGTGTTAGTTTCAATAGATATGTAGCCCACCTTAATTCCATTTGGATCGTAGACAAAACAAGGAAATGGTGATCCTTGAATATCTTTTCCTTTGTACATGACAGTGACCTTCCACTCTCCAGGCTCATCAGGCTTAAAAGTGGCAGCGAATCCTCCAGGAACTTTAGACACTAGACAAGGCGAACTTCTGCCGGATGGTGAAAGAGCTAAAACCTCCATAAACTCTGATTTGGCTCCAGACGGACTAGCATCTTGTGGATTGACTAAAACTTCGACAACGGAGCCGACAGCACAAGGGGCCAGCCCTGTGTACGTGATTTCGCTTAAGTTTGGTAAAACTCGGCATTTCAACGGAGAGCCCACGACGGGTTCTCCCTGGTGCTTCACGACCACCTCATGAATTCCTATTTCGGTGGCTGCGAATGTTCCTTTGACACTTCCGTTCGACTGCAGATTGAGTCGACAATCTACTTTCCCTGAAGGACCTTTGACTTCTACTGTGACTTCTCTATGATCTGTATCTTCCTCCGAACAGTCCACAGAAAAATTCACCTGGTAAAAATTAATCCCAATCATCAAAACATTACAAATTATCTACTTACCAGGCATGTAGCAAAAACATCTAATAGGTATTTTGTAATTGGAATAAAATAAATTGCGAATACAACAGTAAGGGATGTATAAAATCAACATATAATATAAGTATATTTTGATTTAGATCAAAGCAGATCAAAGTAACAGTTTGATGAATGAAGTATTTAGAATTCGTACCGGGGCTCCTTTTCGATATATATTTGTCTCCCATGTCACGGACACTCTTTGTCCCGGTGGAGGTCTCTTAGGAAGCCATTGAAATGCTGCTGTATACGCCATGACGCCTAAATGGTCTACTGAAGGATCTGCCATATCTTTGGCACGCAGAATAGATGTGACTCCTAATTTTTCACCTCCTTTGATACCTTCATCAACCAAAAAAACATAAATAATTATTGATACAGTGCATTAAATAAAGATTTAAAAAAATCGGTTCGGCAGGAAAATTTTTAATTCGATTCTCACCCATGGACAAGTTAGATTCCCAATTTTCTTGCTCTGTCGATAGATTATCCATTCCTGGTACAGGTCCTCCTAGAGACCTGACTAATTCGCAAAGTAACTGTCCATTGTTCCAGTCAGTCTGAAAATAGTGTATAATAATAAAATCATTTCTGTTTTGAGATTATCATGTAACGCATTATAAATTTGATCAAAGTGAGATTTACAAAATACTACATTCCTTTTCTACTTAGGTCATGCTAAAAAATGCATACAGTACGTCAATACAGACAGCAGGGGTTTTATTTTAATATACCTATGCTACTACCGATATATACATTTATTTCCTGAGTCTTGTACATAAATTCTTGAGGATAAAGGAAGAATAGCACAGAGTCGTAAATAACATATCTCATAAAATAGGAATAAAATCTCTGCCCACAAGTCAGTGACACAATTCTCATAAATTACAAGGAACATACCGTGAAGTTAGAAATGTGACGTTGAGGCAACTGGTTCCGAACCCAATTCAACGTTGATCTATAGCCAGGCCCGTTTTCTCTCATAAAATATGACACATAAGTCATTCCAGACAGTTCGTCTAGATGAGGGGATGCTAAATATTCGGGGTCAAGCACTACAGGAACTCCCAGCTCTTTCTTGGCCACGTCCATCGCTACTCGACAATTGTACTCGCCTGAATCGACAACAAGGAAATGTTTTAATTCTCTCGGAAAAGTTTTCATATTAAATATTCAAAATTCAAAGGTTGATAAAAAGCCACCTTCTTTAGGGTCCAAGTCCCTCCAATTGGGGAACAGACCTGGTCGGCAGTAGTCAATCAAAGCTGACAGATTGATACCACTGTTCCAGTCAGAGGTGAAATTATTTATCTGAGTTTCAGGAAGAGCGGAACGCAGCCAGGCTAACATGAGTTTCTTTGGTGGAAATTTAGAACGCCCGATTTGGTAGCGAACAATGAGGGACCAAATAAGACCTAGAATAAGCTTCAAATTCCCATTTACAATGTCCACGTTACCTGTAACAATATCAAAAAATAAATTAGCAATTAGGGATGCATGTAATGCTTATTAGTTTGAATGGAAATCATAGTCAACCAAATTATCATCTGCACTTGCTTTAATTCTTATTTACTAATAGGCACTGCCAATTTTGTCATGCTTAGCATTTTTGTCCTATGTTTTTATACGGTCATAATTAGTCTATTTGTCATTTGATTGGCTTTAAATTGTACTTTTATCATTTCAATTTTCAATACATCATAAATATACAAGAGCATGAAACTGCCTATTGGCACACGCTATTCTCTTATTTCTAAAATTTTGATAACATACGTATATAGACAAGTGAAATATTCAAGTTTCAAGTAAAATTAATAAAATTAGAGATTTTGGAAGATTTGTATTGCACAAAGATGTTCAGCGAGCAAAGAAGTTATCATATTAAGTGGTAGGACAATGAATTTAGTGCAAAACTCATGCGAATAATACACAAAAGTTTTAAGATTCAGTTTACTTTCATTTTCACTTGTAGGCTAGAATTATTTCATAATTTCATATCATCCAATTTTTCGGTTGCTTTGATTTAGAGCAGGAAAATGACATTTTCCACCTCAGATAATCGGATTTAATGCATAAAGATTGTATACGCACCACGCACATTTCCTGTCAATTTAACATGGAGAGGGAACTTTTATTCATTCTAAGAATATTCATGTATGAATAACTCGACATGGGTATTTAAAAGTCGTCGCATGGCCTATTGCCCAAGTTTTGTATTGAATCCCAATCCCACTATCTGAGCAACTACCTACATACGATAATTACATAATGTGATGTAAGCGAGAGTTAAAAAAATATATAGACAAGCCGTAAAAATGGGATCCACCCTGTCAAGTCATGCCTTTTTTGGTAGTGAAGAAAGGAAACCAAACCAAAGCAAACTATTCCAAAAGTGAAGTCTGATGAATGGTACTCTTCTGGAATAATTCAATTCTACTATGAATATTACTACTTGTTATACTGGCTGGCTACATTGAGATTGCTTAAGCTTACGATAATATATCTATATCTATAAGACTATATTAATGTGATGGGTTGCGTAAGGTTTAATGAAATTGGAAAACTTTGTGTGTATCCAAAAGGTAAATGAAGATAGTAGGTATGACTGACTGCATGAGTAAGAGTAACTATAAACAAGGCAATGAGCTTAACCATGTGAGCAATAATCTTATGATAAATTAGCGATACGTGCAATAGTACAGATGCTACTTACTCCATACTCCATACTAGCTTATTGTAGCATCTATACCTATATACAATGTATTTTTATTATTATTATTTAGATTCAGCAATCGGCTACAATTATACTGTAGTAAATGAAATCGAGATGGAAACCTAAATCTACGATCAATAGGAGTATGTAGCATCAATAAGCTGACATAGAAAACCATACGGCTCGACCGGGATAACGTAACCTGTTGAATTTGATGATTGTCACAGTGAGTCACAATTAAGATAGGGCAAATTACTATATAAAATCACAATAGGCAATGCAGAATATTCGCGCTTACTTTACATAATTGGTATTGCTATGTGTATGTGTACTACTATATCATTTCTATTTTGGACAAGAGTGTGCTTGCATCGTTATTTATGTCTACTATAGATATTCTGTGATATTAATGGTAATTTCCATATCATACGGTTGACAGATCATAGAGTTGATTATAAGCAGCAGACAGTTCATGTGTGCCTTTGTGTTCAGGTGAATATCTTACTTATGTTATCTGCAGTGACCTAGTAGTGTTAACTCAGTGGTAGTGAGCTAGTAATGCAGTTCATTTAAGAATGCTACTCCCACGCTTAACTTTTGCTAAACAACAATTGTCACACACATTGAGTTGGCATGCATTACATTCTCTAGTGTATTGCATAATCGATAGTAAACTTATCCAATTTTTGTTCTACTGCACTGACTTGCAAGTTAAGTGCATATAGAAACCTGCCTCCCTACGTAGTGCTCATTTGCAAGGAAATAAACGCCTAGACATTATTACGTTAATATGCTAGTCTTTTTATTGTTTGACAATGCAAAGCATAATGCATTTAATGTACTTCCATATTTAATAGCTTTCCAAGGATATAATTACTAAAGCTAAATTAATATTGGATTACAAAAGTAAATTCTGATGAATTCCCTGTCTGGCTCTTCGCACTTTGCAATTAACAACAATTGCATCGGTGAAATCTTATTATTATGTGCCTACTTACCTTAATGTATGACATACTCAGGTAAAAATGCAGGTTAGCATCGTTGCTCTATACCCTAAGAGTTATTACTTATTACTATTACACAGATGTAGTCATCACAGAAGTCGTCATGTTAGTATGACATCATCTATCTCTACTTCTGCTTCCCACACCTTCAAACCTAGCTTAACTTGGCCTTACTTTTCAAAAAACTAATCCTGCAGTTATGTACGGAGAATACCAACACACTAGATTTTTATTCTCCTGTACCTGAACCTTGCCTGCTCTTTAATTGCCCAACCCTTTCATTGCCAGTGTGGAATCTAGGAGCATCTTGAATGCTAAATGGGTTTAGGATTCTATTCTTTTCACTTTATCGCCCATATAATGTTATTCGTCTGTCTTATACACCACTGTACCTCCTGAACCTACACTGATATCTCTCTCCAATCAAAAGCATTAACAGAAAAAGCACACCGATTACTCAAGATCATGATCATATTAAACAAACAATTTATACTAAAGGTGGTATCTACTTATTCAATGCTTAAAGAGACAGTCTCACATAACTACATTGATATTTAAAGTTGTGATTCATGATCTCTTTTAAAAACTTGAAAAAAGTTTGTCCTTTTTACTTTTATGATTTAAATCCCCTGTTCATTTGAAATACTTTACACTCTAATCCCATTTTCCACAATATATCAATTGAAGTATACTAAAAAGCATGCTGTACCTATATATTCAGAAAGTGTAAAATATGTGAAAAACGAGGAAACTTTTGTACGGAATTTGCGTAATTTGATTTAACATTACGGAATTGATATAAAATTTATTCTTGCTATTTCTTGTTTCCCAATTGCTACATCGGAACCTACAAGAACCTATTTATTGTACTATTATTATGGTTGACGAATAGAATGAAACTAGTTTTTAGAACTAAAGTTCGTGTTCCCAAATATTTACTTCTGAGAAAAATTTTGTCTAAATACAAAAAAATTTATTTAACTCGAGAGCAATATACTCAACACCAAATTTAGCATTATGTCAAACGTTATCCAATGTGTCTGTCCTTTTACCATCGCTTTATCGTCTCAGTGTAAAAGATAATTGATAATGTGCACATATAATAGTAGATAACAATAGATATTGTACAGTCATGTCATGTCTTCATCACTAAGCAAAAGGTTTTAAATATAAATAAATGTGCTGTAAAAACAAGTAAGTTGTTTTAACGACTACACTAAGAGTGGGGACAGTCCTATTGATCATAAAGTAAACCTTAGTCATCAACTGCATCCCGGGACTGAAATAGACATTAAAGAATTTGGTAATTTCCAACTGCCACCACCTAATAGATAAATAATCTTTGTGTACACGATTTGCAATTGAGCAATTCTGGCAAATCCTTCATAGAATCCATTTTCGCATCACCACTTGTAAATATAATTACTAGAAGCAAGTAAAAGGCAGT